>OVBJ01001225.1:0-31587 GCA_900406535.1 Noccaea bulbosa
CGGACCAGATGTCCGTGCTTTACTAGCGAAAGTGTGGAAGATTCAGTGCACACCCAAGATACAACATTATCTTTGGAACGTCATTACGGGTAGTGTATCAGTAGGGACTCGGCTACAAAGTCGTAGGATTCAAATAGATCCACTATGTACGCGGTGTGGGTTGGCGGCAGAAACAATCAATCATGCGTTGTTTGAATGTCCACCGGCTCTTCAGGTGTGGGCATTGTCTCCTATTCCGACCCCCCTACATGTGTTCCCGATTGATGCACTCTTTACAAACATATCTCATCTTTTCTGGCACCTACCAGATGATGAGAGTATGTGGATATATCCATGGTTAATATGGTATATTTGGAAAGCCAGAAATGATAAGCTATATTCTGCAATTGATCGGCAACCACCTGATATTGTAGATTTTGCGATAGCAGAGGCAAATGCTTGGGCAACAGCGCAAATACAGGAAGAAGCTCTCTCCCTGAGATTTACCATGCAAAACTCTGGTCTACATGACAGAGTGGAAAGGTGCCAGGTTGATGGGGCCTGGAAGATAACGGAATGTCGGGCAGGTTTGGGCTGGTTTTACCATAACACCACTACGGGGGAAAAACTTATGGGTGCAAGCAACTTGCGCAGAGGATCGTCTTCACTCCAGGCAGAGCTGGAAGCGTTGGTTTGGGCTATGCAAAGTATGCTTCAGCACAACAAACGAACGATGTATTTTGAAACGGATTGCTCCGATGTAGTTAAGATGGTGTCATCGCCAGAAGAGTGGCCGGCTTTCTCGATTCTATTGGAGGAGATAGACAAGTGCAAAAAGGAGTTCTCTTTCTGCTCCATCACGCATATCCCCCGAACAAGCAACACAAAGGCTGATAAGTTAGCACGGAGTGCTCGAGATCTACCTTACAATTTGTATTACATAAACCCTACTCCACCGGTTTGGACCTCCAGATCGACCTAGGAATATCAGCTGTTGTCAAAAAAAGAAAAAAAAAAAAAGAAAAAGACAAACAGTTCCTAATAAAGGAAAGAGACTGGTTGAAATGAGTAGCTTTGGTTGCAAGGTACTGTTTCCAAATGAGAGATGGGCAAGAGTAGAGAAGATAGGAATAAAGTTTTGAACTTCAGTGCTCACAATTATCCGAAGAGCTTTGAATATTTATCTAATATTCTCCTCCCTGAGTTGTTAATAAAATTGTCATATTTTCTTGGCGTTGATCCTTGACTCAATGATTATTACATTCGGCTTCAAAATGATAAAGCTCACGCTAGTTCTTGTGTATACAGAAGTGTGAAGGAAGAGTTGCATCGTATGCAAATTGACTTATGCACAAAACTAATAGCAAAAAAAATAGGAATATGATGTTGATTTGAGACCATGAGTGAGAGACCTTCTTTCTAGAACAACCAATGTTTTCTCTTTGGCTTCTGCTGAACTGGAGCAGCTGCACTCAGAAAGGTATAGACATAATCAGTGTCCTCAAGCACAACAAAGTCACAATTTTGGAAACATTTCGTAAACACAAAAACAAACCTTGAATATCGTATAAAGAGTTATAATGCACCTCTGACCAGAAACTTAACCATAACTCTGCACACCATTCCAAGCAAACAAAAGCCACAACTTCAGATAAGTAGCGATAAGTTTAAGGTGAAAGGAAATATTTGTCTGAGTCTCACCGCGCTTAGGTGCTTGGTATTGAGGCATAATCTCAATGAAACAAGTGTCCCTGAAAGATGTCAGCAAGCATATCTTTGCTGCAAACTGTTCAAAAGGGAGAGATACAATGGAAAAAGATTGTAAGAAAACGAAAATGGAAAACTACTCAAAAGTTTAAAAAAGGAAACTTACCCTATCTGCTGCAGCTTGAAGGGTAACATGGTCTCCCCATTCTCCATGCCTGTCATTTACATTTAACTTTTGAGTGTGAAACATACAAATTTCAAGACCAAACAAAGTATATAGCTTTAAAGACTAATGAGAAATGAATATGTTTTCGCACAGCATACTTTGCCATCTTCTTGTAATACCGTTTGTATTTCATCGGAACATAACTTTCGTACATAGAGCGATTGTTCTTGAGCTGCAGCAACAAGGAACAAAGCAAAAGAATTTATCCAACTGTGTCACTGCCTTTTGTTTCATGGCTCATAATAACTCATGAGACATCTCACCTGTTTAACAACTTCTTCCCTAACTTGCTTGTGGTACTCTGAAGATCGGTACAACTGGTCAGAAACTGCTCGGAACTGAAGAAAAGACACTCAAATTTCTCTATAAGATATGAGCATACAAACAGATGAAGAAGATAGTTTGAAAATGTAGCCTCTTATCACCTGGCAGTTTCCATCACCAGAGACCTTTAACTCACACAATCCATATACATTTAGCCTGCAAAGACAAATCAAACCTACAAATTAACAATTAAATCTGAAAGAAAACATCCTAGGGAATCTAGGAGGAAACATTATGTAGTGACTACACCAACATATTCAAAACAGAGCGAGTGCGTCCTATAAAGACTGAGAAAAGAAGAAGAAGAAGAAGAAGAAGAAGAGAGCATTCAGAATAACCTTTGAAGAAGGCGTTGGTGGTCGAAAGTGGCATCGTTGAAGTTGGGAATATAAGTATTTATCCTTGGAACATGCTACAAAACAGATAGAGTCAGAGAGAGACCTAAGCATTAGAAAGATTTAATTCTGTACAATCAAATCTTACAGGCACAGGAGCAAGATTGGAGAGGCGTCTGGCTACAGCACCATCTAGTTTAGTGTACTCTTCAGATAACATAAGAGCAATCATCCGATCATCTTCCGTATCCTTTTGACTGCTCCAAGAAGTCGAGCTCGAAGAAGACTCTCCCATGTTTTCTTGTCAAGAAAGAAACTATTTGTGGTAGTCCTACTACACAATCGGAAAGAGAGAGAGAGCCCGGCGGATAAGAGGAAATGAACACGAATCGATTGGATCTGGGAATGAGCCTATCATCAATGATCAACCACCACCATCGGGACGATCGGATCTAAAACAGATGCGAAGGATAAAGATTCCAAAGAGCAGAAAAGATGATACCTTTCCGGTGCGAAGGAGGTCTTTGACGATCGATCTGTTCTTGCGACGGCTACAAGAAACAAAGTTGGGATCTTTTTTCACCAGTTAATTAAGATTTCTGGCAGTTGGTTGGGCGGGTATCTTACAGAAGTCCAGCAAAACCGCGTTCTTTTGTCCTAAAACCATAAGTCAATCTCCATTCTTTTTAATATATATAGCTTTGTGTTAGCCAATTACGTTCAACAACTTTTTGGGTCGGAGGAAAAAATTTTACATCAGCAAAATCATCTATGAATGCTGAAAATGTTGAAATCGAATGTTCAGAGATGAGAAAGCTGAAGAATTCGAGTTCTCTCATCGTTACGATAGAAAAGTCGAGGTTGAGATCAAAAATACCTGAGTTTTGGATAAGGAGGTGGTTTGATTGAACGGAAAATATATCGCCGGCAATTTCAAAAGGAAAGGATAATTTTTTAATTGTTCGATGAGTTGTGTGGTACGGAGAAGTCTTGAGATTGGGCCAAAGTCAAAGGTGGAGTTTGTAAATTATTGTCTTTGGTCAACTCTTACTTATGGGCCTTTTTGGGCCGAATGTTTTGGACAAAATTCAAGGTTAGTTCAGGCTCCAAATGTCTTTGTTCTTTGTTATAAATGCATTTTCTTTTCTTCTTATAAGTTATAAGTGTTTAAATTGTTTTTTTTTTTAATCATAAATTGTAAAAAAGATAACATATGTAGAGACCTATAAATCCAATATTCAAGATGACACAAAATCTCTCCGCCATGTAGATATGTGTATGGTTTATAGGTTTGCCTTCTTTGGGATTAACTCTAATCTCCAATAAGATCTGAAATCTTTCCGCCGTGTAGATATGTGTATGAAATATAGGTTTGTATTTTTTGGGATTGAGATATTAAATCTCTCTAATCTCTTGTAAGATCCAAAATTTCTTCGTCGTGTAGATCTATGTATGGTGTATATAGGTTTGCATTATGGGTTTGATATCTATTTTTTGTGTAAACAATTGCGATCTAACACTGTTTCATATGTATTCTATCTATGTTATTTATTTCACTCTCTATATAAGTCTCGCGAATTCTTATAGTTTTATTTTTCATTATCCGCAGCAAATAAAAAAAATGTTGAAAAGAGTTGCTTATACATCCAATGAGTTTACGTGATATTTCAATTGCACGAAATGTGCTCTCAAATCCGGTTTAATATTCAAAAAATGTATGTTTTATTGAGAATTTTTTTTTAAAAAATTAATCCATTTTTATGTCAAAATTTAAAAAATTAAAAGCTCACATTCCATACCTCCGAATTTTTTCATCCTGTTGTCATGTTCTTATGTACTTTATTTTTATTTTTATTGTTAATCCAAAAACTTCAACCAATAAAAAAAATGCATAATTCAAATACTCAAAAACAACAGAAACACAATAAATTTTGCACAGATTCTTGATAACATTACTTAAAAATGAAAGAAAAAAAAATCCCACATAACTATTTTGAAGCAAACTTGAACTTTTCAAACCTAACAACACAGTAGAATATCATACAAACTTTCAATAATAATTAACCCCAACATAAATGATACAAAAGTCCATTGATGCATATCCCATTTTTAAGGATAATGAGATACATAATGTTTAATCATTTTATTTCGATCTCTTGGTTCCTAGTGTGACGACCTAATGCTCTTCTGTTTTTGAATAAATGTTTTTTCACAAATTGCATGTCATAAACAATATCTTAATTTTTTATTCGATAATCATACCCAATATAGGTTATAAACTCGTTTTAAATCTTGGTAACAACTTGAATAGGTATGTAACCGTAACCTTTACCGAAGTTGAAAATGAGGAGTTGAGTTATGACATAAAAAATTAAGATAATGTGCATGAAAATTTGTGAAAAGCTCATTATTCATTAAGCGAAAGAGCATCACGTTCTCACATTAGGAACCGATAACTTTAAAGAGAATGGTCGAATGTTATATATCTCATTATCCTTAAAAAATATGAAATATGCATCAATTGAAGTTTATATTATTTAGTTGCGGTTAAGATAAGCACTGATGCAATAAGTTTTTATGATAGTTTGTTTTGATGTTAGGTCTGAAAATTTCAAATTTGCTATCAATAAACCTATGAATTATATACCTTCTGGATAGACTCTCATAAATAACAAGGGCAAAATAGCATCAGTTCTCATATCCCATTTATATAAGAGCAACAAGTTTAGTGTTGTGGATTATCGGGATGTTGAGGAACATATATGGTCAAGGCATATTCACATATTACTGCTGGAGGAATCTAGTTGCCAAGACTCATGTTTAAATTGTTGGAATTATTGGTAAATGTATGTGACTCATGAACTCATTTATTTAAAATACTCATGTAACTCATCATCACTATTTTCCCTCGTTTATGAGTGAGATTTATAAACGAGAAAAACCTAACTCCTTATTCATCGAAATCTAACTTGAAATTATGAGAAAGAAAATGAGAAAACAAGGAAAAATGACCAAGATGTAAAGATTTAGGATTTCATGTTCATAAACTTAAAAAAAAAAAAAAAAAAAAAAAAAAAAAAAAAAAAAAAAAAAAAAANAAAAAACAAAATAATCAAAATTTGCCAAGACTGGGCCCGGCCCGACAACGGTGATTCTACGTATTACCGTATTTCGTATATCGGAAACATAATGAAAAGATTTAAGATGTTTCCAAGTTCCAATAGGAACTAGGACATAATTAGTAGGTTAGATTCGATGAATCTATCTGCATAAATAGCATTGAAAACTCTCTCAGAGCTTAGATTATTAGAACGTTTAGAGAGTTTTAGCAAAATAGGGTTTTTTGTTTCTACGTGCTAAGGGATTCTTTGCGTTTGGCATAAGTTACAATGGCGGAATCTTCAATTCTCATGTTGAAAGCTAGGGATCTTCTTGCGACTCCAAACCACGAAGGATTAGCGATTGTTGTTGATAAAGTCTTCATGCCTCATGAAACCGACGAATATCAATCAGCTAAGGCTTTGTATGACTTCTGCGTCGATAAATTCGCAAATCTCTTAACCCTAAAGCTTCTCAATGTGTATGTATGTTCTTCTTTCGATGGAGTCGTTAGATTCCGATCGATCTATCTGCTTTCTGAAGCTCTCACCTTATTAAGAAACCGAAATTATCAACTCTCTCTTGTGTCTTTATATGAGATCAAGCCACTTCTGATTTCTTGCTTAACAATGCAAGAAACCAGAGAATCTGACATCAAAATCCTTGGGCGAATCGTGTCTTTTGTAGCCTACGATGTTATGATGTTAGATAACAGCGGATGGGACGAGCTCAGTGATTGTATCCTTGAACTCGCAATTAGCGAACCTCTAAAGGCTTTTCACATCTTCATCGATTTGCCACCAGTGTACGGGAAATTCATCGACAGGTTTATGGAGAGAATCTTAGAGGAAGCAGAGAAAGTGTTGCTTAGTCCTGTGGAAGACAGAGTCGAAGACTGGAGTTTGGCTTTACAGACTGTTGTTAAAATGGGGATTCAGATTTTGGATTCTGAGATGAGAGATGATCTAATAAAGAATCTTCTTTGTGTTCTTGTGAAGTCAGCAAGTGAGCTAGTGGAGAAGGGAATGGAACAGTTTCTGCTACGAGGTCTTGATAATCTCGAGAGGTTCTTGTCAAGAGACAAGAACTTGCATAATTACAGTACGGTTCAATGCAATTTTGTGTCGACCTTCATGTTCAAGATCAGAGAACTCGGAACACACACCAACGACGCTGCGAAGAAGATCAATCGGTTGATTAAGTCTAGCCACAATCCGGCCATAAAAACCAGCCCATCTCTTCTACAACAACAACCACCTGAAAAGCAAGATTGTGTTGTGGAGGATCACTGTGTTTTGGAGACAGGAATGGCGGAGCTAGCTAAAAGTCTCACAGAGAGTGAGGTTGATTGGATGTAAACACCTGCGACTTAAGATTTTTTTATGGTTATTCTGAAATTGTCTCCAGTTTCAATTTTTACGATCATACTTGTTTTTTTTATTGAATATTAAGGTTTGAGTTTTTTTTTTTGGGGTTTTAATTAACATGAGAGTCGAAAGATTTTTTCTAAAAAGTAACAGCACAAAATTTTGGCAAGAAAAATATTTTGTGCTCCATATTTTTTCTGTTTTAGGTTTGTTCATACAAAGCAAGAGATGAGTTTTGTCCACAAGACATCCACGAAGGTTTGCTTACTGTTTGAATGCTCTTCACTTTACTTTACAGTCTAAAATGTACGTTTTTTTTTCTTCCAGTGCCTCCATTCACTTTAGTACTTTCCTCAATTTTATAAATATTGAAAAGATTCAAACCCTTCACACTTTTTCTTCTACATTTTAACGAAAAACACAAAAGTTCGACCTTTTGTTAAGATGGTATGTTCATGTTCGTTTGCATAATCTCTCGGAGGTACCAAGATGGTATGTCTTTTGGCTTTTTTTATTTTTGGGTCTTTTTGACGTATTGTTCTCTCATGCTTTTCATCGGATAATTAACTAAACCTTGATTTTGATGATACGGTATCATTGATACCATTGCTTTTTTCTCCAAGAAAAACAGCACAAAAAATTTGATAATGTATACAACTTTTTCATTCTCAACAACTTTTTTTCCATTGCTTTCAGTATTTTCTTTCTCAACAACTCTTAATTTACACACGTTTATAATCATAATGTATACAGTGAGCTATAAAAAACTTAAAAGATGAAAATGATCAAAGATAAAAGTGAACGTTGGAGAATAATCTCTCATCACAGTCGATTTTATTGGGGTGCTTTGATCAAAGATTAGCACTTTTTTGATCAAAGAATAATCTCTCTCATAAAACCAAAAAAAAAAAAAAATCATTTAAAAAAAAAGAAAAAAGAAAAGAATAATCTCTCATCACAACCGGACGTATAATCAAACCAAGAAGTATCGTTCCAACTAAAATTAAACCGGAGTAGTAGTAGTAATGTTTGATATACGTCCGGTTGAGTAGGATTTGAGAGTGACTGAGTCAATTTCGGTTTATATTCAATTTCGGAATAACAAAACGCAAACTTCTTCAACCTCTTAAACCCATCTTCTTCCCGAAGATTCCGAGTCAAAGCGCCGAAACTTTCTCGGGAAAATTGCAGAGTCAAATGCAATGGCGGAATCCTCGGATCTCCTGGCGAAAGCCAAAGATCTTCTCCGGAAAAAGAGCCTCAGGGAAGTAGCGGAGGCTATATATCCACTCTTGCAGGATCAAGAAACCACCGAGTACCAATCGTCGCTTGCTCTGTTCAAATACTGCGTCGATAATGCCCCAGATGCCTTAACCCTAAAGCTTCTCCAAGTGTATCCATCTTCCTACTGCCCCGTTTTCAGATTCCGTTGGATCTATATGCTCTTCGAAACCATCACCTACCTAAGAAGTCGCAACTTCAGATTCTCCCCCACCTATCTCCCTCGGATCAAGCCCTATCTGATCGCCTGCGTGAAGATGGAAGACACGAAAGACTCCGAAATCAAAATCCTCGGAAGAATCGTGTCCTTCGTAGCCTACAATTTAGCCAACGGCGGCGGCGGAGAGTGGAGCGAGCTTAGCGATTGCATCCTCAAGTTTGCGAACGACGAGCCTCGCAGGGCTTGTCTCGTCGTCCTCGAATTGCCGCTCGCCTACGGGAGATTCGTCAACCGGTTCGCGAGTGCGGTTTTGGATAAAGCGAAGACGGTGTTGCTCGCTCCTCAGCTTGTTGGAGCGAAAGATTGGGGTTTGGTTTTGCAGACTGCTGTCAAAATCGGCGTTTTGCTCTCCGATTCACGAAATGCTGTTGAAACCATCGTTGTGGACACAGCGGAGAAGCTGGCGAAGAAGGGAATGAGGGAGCTTCTTCAGAATGGGATTGAAGAGCTGAAGAGGTTCTTGGCGAGAGATGGGATTGTGTGTAGATACAACAAGGAGCAACGCGTTTACGTCGGGTGGTTAGTTTTCCAGATCTCAGCTTGTCACCAAACCATAGCGCTGAGCAAGAAAGTCTCCGGTGAGGTTTTGCGGGTGATGAAGAAACCGAGGAAGCACCACCGTGAGCATGAGTCTCTGCGTCAGGATTTGACGGAGTCTGAGAGTGAGTGGTGTGAGTTTTTGACGGAGTTTTCAACGGAGGAGGTGTTGAGAGTCTTTGCGTCGACTAATCTTGGGGAGAGGTGTAGGGAGTTAGCAATCAGACGGCTCAAGAATTTGCTCTCTGACCACGCTTCGAACAAGGCGAGGATCGAGATTCGGGTGATGCGACTGCTCCAGAAAGATCTCGTCTCGCGGCTCAAGGAAGAAGGGCTCTCCGAGAACTTGTTTCAAGTCCTAGGTGATGTGGTGGTCCACGTTGCAAACGAGCTGTCGAGCTCGGAAGATGACAAATGGTTCGATCTTTGGAGCTACATTGCGTCGGAATGCAAAACGGAGTTCAAGAAAGCAGTTTACATCTTCCAGTGCTTGACAATGATGGTTGATGATGATAAAGACTTCATGGTTCCCACGATTGAGAATCTGATCCCGGAGATAAGCTCGAGGCTAAAACCAGAAGGAGATTTGTTGTTGGTAGATGAGAGTTGCTGGGTCGCGGCGTTTGTGGGTGCGTTTTGTGTCATCATCCATTTGATAGAGATCAGAATTGAAACTGTGAAGGAGGTTCTGTGTGGTATGGTTGGTTCGGTGAGAGAGCTTGTGGAAAGAAGAATGGAAGTTGGGTTTGTGATGGGAGCTTTTCAAGATGTGGAAAGCATTGTGAAGAAGCAGTTGAAATGGTACAGTACGAGCGAGTACAGACTCGTTAAGGGTTTGCTTTGGAGGCTCGATGAGATCGAAGGCATGGAAATGGAGAGTAAGGATGTGTTGCTGAGAATCAATACGAGTCTTGAGAGTGGAGTGTACGATGCGCTGAAAGATATCCCGAAGAGTGAGCTTGATTGGCTGAGCAAACCTGAGGCTTAGGACTTTTGTATAATCTGAAATTTCTGCATGTAGGAGTATAGTTTGTTTATACATAGAAGATAAAAAGACAAAATTGTAAAGAGTAAGAGTTTCAAAAAATGTACCTAATTCTCAAAACACTTTGATAAAAGAAAGCTTCCTATTCTAAAAAAGGTAACAATTACTAACTTGCTTACTTCAGTCAATACAAATTTATATCAGAAGAAAGAAACAATGTGAAGAGAATCAAATGTATTGGATCTTACACCTGTGGTGATTGGCAAGTACTTATTTTGCTGATCCGCTTGAACCTTAACTTTGAGACAGCTTAAATTCTCAATGAAATGTCTCATTTGTTTCACTTCTCTATAACATCCTCCATAGACTCACTGGACACGAAGATAAACAGCAACTCGTCTTCTTCTCAGGATCGCAAACACATACATCTCCACATGCATCAGTACATGGGTATATTTGACCAAAGGCATACTTATATTAGGTTGTTTGTTTTCATACCTTGATAACTAGAGTTTCTAGTTTCATTTGGAGATTTCTTGAGAAGAAGTGGCAATACTTGCCAACCCCGTTCCTGGTGGCTCTCAAAAGATATATAACTTAACGAGGTTGTTGAATTCGGCAATACAAATACATATAGAAATGGATTTACCAACAGAAATAGAAATACAATTACAACAGATAATACAACAGATATACAAACGACACGGTTCGAGTGCCGTAATTATAATAAGAGAATTTTTTTATTTTTGGTAAAATACGATAAGTTTGTCTCACAAGCATTGTATAGTGAATCATTCGATGGTTTGGGATGTCACCACTCACCACCTCAACGTTGTCAAATGGGTATATTTTCAATGAGCACGGAGACGATGTGTTCTTTCAAGAACTCGGGGTGGACGAAAGCATCTTGGTACCTATAGAATACGTCAATGACTCGCGAAAGGTTAAGAATTCTCATCAAAAGAGGGAAAGGACAAGAGTGAGGCCTCATTAGCTCCTGGTTCAAGTCTTTCCATGCATCTGAAGCAATGTTTCCCATCATTTCAATGGCTCTTTCCTTGGAAACACCAAACTGCTTCATATAACAATCAATGCCCGTCGCTACATGCTCCCTTTTGTGCTCAAACTGCAACCACAATATGTCAAATGTATTCCAATTGTGAAATTCTTATATATAGTTAATTAGGATTCCAAAACGTTAACTTAGAAGTTTTGATTATAATTGCGTGCTCACCTCGTAGCTAGAAATGTCATTCGTGAACCGACATATCTTCTCAGAAGCTACTCTAATCTTAGGGTGTGAGCTTAACCATTCATACGCATCAAGTTTCGCGACATCTACCATTCCTGCGAATGCCGCGGCTATCACGCCATAGTAACCAGATGAAAAGATAGCATTCTCTTTATACTCGTCAAATGTAGCAATGTAATTCTTCTTCAGCCACTTTGCCTCTGCCATATATCCATTCATTGTTCTTTTCAACTGATTGTGAATAATATATCAAGTTAGATGTGAATATATGTAATATATATCTTTGGAAAAATTAAATTTAGTCAGAACGATGTTTAAAGTTGATTCTTGTGGTCTTAACTGATTTTTTAAGATGGAAGCCACAACCTGACCTTCCTTCCTTTTCAAACTCCTCTTCGAGTTTATCATATAGATCTATAGTGACGCGGTACATGTGTTTCATGCTGTCAGGTATCCCGTTAGGGGCAGCGGGAAGCCACCTGTGTTAAGAACCATCAATCTTATAAGTAAGAGTCATCGTGGAAATTCAAAAATATTCTATATATAATACCAAAATTATGTTTATTTTCAAATTAGGTACTTTTGCATTGCATCTGTGAAAATCTCAAGTTCCTCCATTGTGCCATAGGCATCATATATATCATCAATCACCGTGAATATGATTAGTGCAGTAGCTAATATAACTCGTGCTTGAGAATATTGGGGCTCGAAATATGCTCCAAGTGACCACAGGTACAACTCTGTTACTCTATGCCTTGTGTATGGTACTTTAGATTCAATTTCCATTTCATTGTACCACCTGAAATGTAATGTAAATAAAACTCTACTTCATGCAAGAAAAATACGTGTATATATAATGTGTTGAGCAAGCCAATATAGTTACCTTGTAACGCAAGCAAGCTCTTGGCGGTGCAACATTTGCAGCAGATGAAAATCTATCTTTGCAAACTCAAGTAATATAGCGTCACATGACTCTTCTGCCTCGTAGTATGAGATATATTTTCTCGTTTCTATCCTTGAGATGCCTTTGTGGTACGGATGTTTTAGAGCATTCTTGATGCGTATGTGGCTAGATTGAGAAGAAATGATTTCTAAACGAGACCTTGAGAATACGAGAGCTTCGTCTAGTATGTCTTCTCCATGAGTGCTCCACTGTGCAGCTTCATACAAGCTTAACATCCCGTTTGCGTCTGCCACTAAATGTCCTTTGAAGTTTCCATCTCCGTCCTTGAACTTATCAAACACATCTTGAGATGTATAAATGAAAACTTTGGTTAGATGAAAGCAATGCAAATTTTGTAGTTTCTTCATTCGCGTATATCCAATTTGCAATATATAATTAAATAAACTAATTACCAGCCGAAAGTTTGAAGCCAAATTGCCTGAAAACTTGGAAAAGTATTCCAACCGTGTATAAATCGCATCCCTCCTGTCTTATCTTCTGATTAAAATCAAGACTATCAAATGACTTCTCTAATTGCTCCACGATATCTCTCTCAAAGTGATAGGAGACACCAAGGCGACATAGAGCATCGGTGAACTTAATGTTCTCTGTCGGATTCGCTCTTGAAGCCATAAACGATTCATTCACAACCTCCTTTAGCTTACTATGCTTTGCTTTAAACGTATCAGTTCCCTATATATATGGCAAATCATAGTAGGCTACTTAAAAAGGATTCCGATATTAGCGTTTAAAATGAAAATGATATACGTACCAGGTCAGACTGTGAGAGAGAATCTAAGAGACCTTCCCAGATGTTCCCTTGATAATCAGCTAGTGGACGGTGGACTTCACTCTTCATGTTAAAACTTTCAGGTATAGAAATTATCTTCTCATGCTCGATATATCACTTATGGTTCCACAAAATTTCCAGAGTATATCAATAAAGTGTTTCTTCACACCTTTAAGATTGGAAGGTGATTTTAAAGGAAAATAAAAAGGATTGGAGTGTAGCGCTCCGCAGTCCGCATATTAAAACACCTGGTAAATTTTTGGTGGGTTCTTTCCAAAAAAATAATAATAATAAGAATGATATAGAATGCTGAGATTGCCAATTTCGGGGAAAAACGGTTATTTTGGAAAAAGTTTTGGAATCGGTTCTTTAACACTGTAGCGACACGTGTCATGATCCTATTGGTTATATTTTTTTATTTTATTTTGTTGAAAATTTGTATTTTTGTTAATAATATAAAATTTTAAAATGAAATTCACCAATGCGTGTGATTTTAGTGTCTAACTAAGATGAGTTGTGCTTTAAAATAAATTTAAAAAATGGTCTGCCACTTCGAATAATAAATTAATAATAAAATCTTACAATCACAATGTTTTTGATTGCGCTCCGCACATTGCACATGTAACTAAAAATAAATTAAAAAAATGGTCTGTCTACTTCGAATAATAAATTAATAATAAAATCTTACAATCACAATGTCTTTGATTTCGCTCTGCACATTACACATGTAACGAAAGTGAGTTCTGCCTTAAAATAAATTAGGTGGTTTTCTTGCGCCGAATAATATATCTCATTTTTATTTTCAATTCTTCATTTAGATTGTTATTTTACATTTTTGAAACTTTAGATTATTTTGTATATTTTTTGTAGCATATGTAAATAAAATAAATAATATAAATTAATATTTATATATGTTTTAATAAAATCAATAATTATTATTCTATAATCATAGTCTTTTTTTTTCAAGAACTGTTAAAGTTAATTAATCATTCTTCATAAAAAATGTAAAGATTATAAATAATTACTCTTTAAACTCAATCATTTAATGATCATCTTTTATATTTTTCATCAATCTTGGAGTCTATATATATTTCATTGCTTTAGTTAGGATGTTGTGATAGTTTGTGGTACATTTGTTGCTTATGTCTCTTCATTCTTACTTTTTTTTATAGCTATTTATCTCTTTGTTTAAATCCAAAACAACTTGATAGTCCTTCTGATTGTTTTGGCATATTCTGGTTTGATTAAATTTATTTTTGGCATATTTAACGTTTTTCTGATCTACTCCGTTAATTTTTCTCTAAAAACGAAATCAAGACAGAATACTAATATGTTTCTACTAACTTTAAAAGAAGACTCAAAACAGTCGAGTTAAAACATATAGGAGCACCATGCCATATCTTGGCGTTTCAAAAGATTCATCAACTCTAAGAAAAATGCTTATGTCCTTTTTTTTTCATTATACACTGATGGATATTGTTCCAAAAAACTAAAATAACAAGGTTTAAAGTTAAAAATAGGGTGAATTTATTTAATATACTCAGATGCTCTGACAATTAGAAATATGGAAAATTAACTTGATAATTAGATAAATAGGAAAGAGATAAAATAAAGTAAACTATAAATATCTTTCATTTTTTATTTAATTACACAAAATGCCATTGTGTCTAAATTTGTTTTCTGATGTTATATGACAATAATACTGTTCATCCGAGATCAGTGACACTGTTCATCCGAGATCAATGATACTATTCACCATCATATGCCAAAAATTAAATCTGTAATTTTATTGGATAACAATTTTATTATCGTGCTAACTAATATGGTAGTCGGTTATTACCATGATAATAATTTTATTATCGTGATAACAAATTATTGTCATAATAATATTAACACGCTAACAATAATAATGATAACATTGATAATAATATTAATGATAATCGAGTTAATTCAATTTTTATATAGTAAAAACATGAAATTGTCATGTTAATTTTGTTATCGTGAAAACTATTATATTAAACTTTGCTATTTTTTCATAGCAAAATATATTGTTAATTAACCAAATTGTTAACTTTACAAGTTACACAAAATATATAGTTAACAATAATAGTTAATTGTTTTGTTACCATTGCTCACAATATTGTTACTGCTGTCTACCGAAGCTATCGTTGGAGGCACCGTCGCTGCCGTGACCACCATCACTGTCGTCACCGATCACTGATTTGATCGTACATCACCTCTTTCTTTTTCTTTTTCCTTTTTTTTTTTTTGCTTTTTCTTAGTTTTTTGTTCGTCATAATATATGTGTGATGAGAGAATGAATAATGTAATTTGTTTAAAAGCACAAGGGTAAAACTGATTTTTACTAGTGAACAGTTAATGTCGGAATGTCAGCTTTTTGGTCACTTAATTTCTCCTTTATCTGTGGCTATACATTGCAATTTCTGTAAAAAATATACATAAATATTAATGCTAATATTATGGGCTACGTAGAATATATTTTTTTGGTGGAAGCATCTAACCCTTGGTGGAAGCATCTTCATGGTTAGGTAGTAAATTTTTTTTTTTTAATAAGTGCTCAATTTTACAAAAGGAAAAAAAAATTGTTTTTTTAAATATTTTATTCGATGGTATGAAAAAGCATATGGACTCATGTATATAAAATGAAAAAATTTATTTTTATCTAGTTTTTAATGATAAATAAGATATTAAATAGAGGATTTAAATGTATTAAATTTTAGTTTATTGGATTTACATGGTATGTAATTGAATTTTCTGAGTTTCTCATTTTAATGTTTATCTTGTAAATTATTTATAAGAAAATCCATTAAATAATTATTATTATTAAAAATAATAATTAAATGATTTCATTAAAATTATTTTTGTCATTGTCTTTATGAGAAGAAAAAAATTATTTATTTTTTCTTAAATAATTTATTCAATTGTATGAAATGGCATATTTGTGGGTTAGAATATATATGAGCTCATGTTTATAAAATGAAAATATTTAGTTTTATTTATTTTTAATGGTAAATAAGATATTAAATAGAAAATATAAATATATTATTGCCAAAGAAAATATATATATAAATATATTAAATTTTAATTATTAGATTTATATTGTATGTAGCCGAATTTTTTGAGTGTCTAATTTTAATGTTTATCTTGTAGGTTATTTATAAAAAACAATTTATTAAATAATTATTATTTAAAATAATAATTAAAAGATTTTATTAAAAATATTTTTGTTATTATTTTTATAAAAATAAATAAGAGAGTTTCATTCTTCAAAATTATTTTGCATAGATTAAAAAATGGTCTCCTACTTCGAATAATAAAATCTAGAATCACATGCCTTTGATTGCGCTCCGCACATTACTCAGGTAAATAAAATGAGCTGTGTGCATTAAAATAAAAAAATGGTCTATATTTCACATCATCAGATCGATGGATGTGATATAAACTGTAACTAATCCCTAATTACATATTAATGATTATTTATTTATTTTGATTTTTTTTTAATTATGGTTGGTTACTTAATCACTAATAAATGATTTAATTCTATTTTTTAATTAAATTAAATTTTTACTATTTATCTAATCATATCTATATATACATATATTTTTTAAATAAAAATTTTAACCAATTGATTCTTATATATATATATATATTTGGAAAAGAAAAATAGAAGCACATAATTAAATTTTAAAGGTTATAACTTATTATATAGGGCTTCGTAAGACATAAAATATATTTTTTCGTTAGAATATGAAACATTTTTATTTTAGAATATAAGAGATGCAAAATTTTTTTTTTCTTTTTCATTATAATTATAATATGTAACCTTTTTATCTTAGAAAATAAGGTATGTAAAAAAATTAATTTTATTTTTTCGTTAGAATATTAAAAATATATATTCCCTCCCTTTAATTTGTTTTCCAGTTTTTTTTTTCTTTTATCCGTTAGAATATATAATTTGTTTCTCATAGAATGAGGCAATTTTTGTTTTTGTTTTTTGGTTAGAATATGAAAACAAATTTCAGTTAAAACAAGGAAAAAATATTTTTTCCCTTTTTAATATCTTTTTAATTAGTTGTTTTTTATTTTTCTTTTCCAAAACACTTGTCAAGATCTCAATATAAGAAAATTAAAGTTGACACATGTCGCGATCTTATGTGTTGTAAAAATTATATGTGTCACAACCAAATCGCGTGTATCTAGATTTATATAATAAGATATTAAATGAGAAATTTTGAGAAATACACCTCTTAAAGGGTAAATTTTCAAAAATACACCTCTAGTGTAACAATTTTTAAAACTACACTTTTTCCTAATTTTAATCTATAAGTTTGGGTTCACTAATCCTTACTGTTTTAGATTTTGGGGTTTAGATTTTAGATTTAAGGGTTTAAAATTAGATTTTAGGGTTTGGAGTTTATATTTTAGGGTTTAGAGTTCTTTTACTCAATAAAAAAATGTATTTTTGAAAATAGATATCTTAGACGTATAGTTTTGAAAATTAACATATAAAAAGGTGTATTTTTGAAATTAACACCTAAAAAGTATATTTTGAAATTTTCCCATATTAAATTTTATTAATTTTTTTTTTTTATGATATATGTTACGATCTTAATACTTTCAGAATTAAAAAAATACATATCACAATTTTGTAAGTTATAAACGATGTATCGCAACTACATTGTGCGCATCTAACTTTTTATATAAGCCGTTTGCGAACTTTTCCCTTGTTCTTTCTTATTATTTTATATATCGACGGTCCAAAATAAAAAGTTTATCAGAAAATAGTAGCCGTTAAAATTCTTTCAAACCCGACGGCCAAGATTTGTTTTTATTACAATGTTTTTAAACGACGGTCAAGATTTGTACTTTTTATTTTTAAAGGATGAATTGTTGGAATTTAATGTCTATGTGGGTGATTTTAATTTGATTTTGATGTCTGCCTAATTGTTTCGGGAAAGTTGTTGGCTTTGCAAAACTTCTCTTTACCATGCCAATTCTATACCGGTCTTCGAATTTTCCTATATGACTCATAAAATCATCACTCATTTTTTGCGTCGTTGCCTTTGCAAAAATTCTCTTATGATAGAATTATCTATTGAATGAAGTAACCAAGTTACATTTTTTTGAGAATGCATAAAGCTTTTTTATATTTTTTATGAAGTACATTTTTTTTTCGAAACTCTTATCTATTGCGTCTTTCTTTACAATTGTTCTTTTACATATCAAAAACAATACTCCTGCATGCATAAATTTCAGAAACTCTTATCTATCTATCTATCTCTTTCTTTACACTTTTTTTTTCCCCTCTTCTATATATCTCAAAAACTATACAACTTTAGATGATACAAAAGTCCTAAGCCTCAGGTTTTCTCATCAGCCAATCAAGCCAAACCTTTGGGTACTCTTTGAGCACATCTTTCACTCCCCTCTCGACAATCTTGTTGATTCTCCACAACACAATCTTACTCTCCATTTCCATGCCTTTGATCTCATATAGCCTCCAAAGCAGACCCTTAACGAATTTGTACTCGCTCGCACTGTACCATTTCAACTGTTTCTTCACAACGGTTTCAACATCTCGGAAAGCTCTCCTCACAAACCCTACTTCCATTCCTCTTCCCACAAGCTCTCTCACCGAGTCAACCATAATATACGTAACCTCCTTAACAGTTTCAACGCGGTCTTTGATCTCTATCAAATGAACGATGGCACAGAACGCACCCACAAACGCCAAGACCCAACAACTGTCATCTACCAACACCAACTCTCCTGGTGGCTGTTTTAGCCTTTTGGTTATCTCCGGGAGAAGATTATCAACCGCAAAAATCACAAAATCTTTATCCTCAAGCCACATTGTTAAGCACTGGAAGATATAAACTGCTTTCCCGAACTCTGTTTTGCATTCTGATGCAATGTAGCTCCAAAGATGGAACCATCTGTCTTCTTGAGAGCTCAGCATCTCATTCGCAACGTGGAACACCACCTCACCTAGGACTTTAAACATGTTTTCAGAGATTCCTTCTTCCTTAAGGTACAAGATGAGTTGTCCCTGGAGCTGTCTCATCACTGCAACGTCGATCCTCACCTTCTCCGAAGTGTGTTCAAACAGTACAAAGTTGAGCCGTTTGATTGCCAACTCTCTAGACTCCTCTCCAATATTACTCAACGCAAAGACTTTCAAAACCTCCACCGGAGATAAATCCGTCAAATAGTCCCACCAGTCACTCGCAAATCCAAGACCATTGTCATACCTCTTCGGTTTCTTAAGCACTCGTAGAACCTCACTCGTAACTTTCTTGCTCTGTTTTATGCTTTGGCAACGAACTGAGATCTTGAAAACTAACCACCCGACGAAAAAGCGTTGATCTTCGTTGTATCTACACAGAATCCCATCTCTTGCCAAGAACTTCTTGAGATCTTCAAGCCCTCTTTCGATAATATCTTTCATTCCTTTCTTCACCACTTCCTCTGCTGACTTCAGAACAATCCTTTCAACATCGGTTTCTGAATCCGAGACCTGAACACCGATTTTGATAACAGTTTGCAAAGCCAAGCTCCAATCTTGCGCTCCAAGCAACATCGTCTTGGCTTTATCTAAAATCACTTTCACAAACCGGCTGATGAATCTCCCGTAGGCTAGTGGCAAATCGAGGACGACGTGAAAAGCCTTGCGAGGCTCGTTGTTGTTCGCAAGCTCGAGGACGCAATCACTAAGCTCGTTCCATTCGACAGCACCGCCATTGCAGGCTACAAAGGACACGATTCTTGCGAGGATCTTGATGTCAGATGCTTTGGATTCTTGCATCTTCAAGCAGGAAATCAGAAGGGGTTTGATGAGAAGGAGAGAGGGGAGAGAGAATCTGAAGTTGCAGTTTCTCAGATCGGAGATAGTTTCCGAAAGCAGATGGATCGCTCGGAATCTGAAAATGGCAGAGGAAGAAGATAGATACACCGTGAGGAGCTTACGGGTTAAGGCATCTGAAGAAGTAGCGACGCAGTGTTCGTAGAGAGCAAGCGACGCTTGGTATTCGCTGGTTTCTTGATCCATGAAGAGTGGGAATAGAACCTTCGCTACTTCTTCTAAACTTCTAGTGTCTAGAAAAGCCGTGGCTTTCTCCGTGAGATCCGAAGAATCCGCCATTTGCATTCAGATTCTGCCTGCAATTTTCCCGAGAAAATTTCGGCGCTTTGTCTCAGAATCTACTGGAAAGTTGGTTTAATAAGAGGTTGAAGAAGGATTGAAGTGTATGAGTCTGCGTTTTATTAATCCGAAATTATATATAAACCGGACTTGGTCTGAAATGAGATCTAACTCCGGTTTAAACTTTTGCTGGCTCAAAAAATGGGGCAAATGTCCGGTTTAATTTGAGTTGGAACAATTCGGTTTTTTCAGTTTTCATTTGTTTGGAACAACATCTCCAACATAAATGGTAACTCAGTTTTGATTTCTAAACTGATACTGGTTTAATTTTGTTTTAGTTTTTTTTTTTATTATAAGCAACGGAGAATAATTTTCTGAACTCAATCATACGTCATGAAAAATCACATCTACTCAAAGTAGTCATTCACTGGTGTCTTGATTGGTCTGATTTTCTAGCAAACATGAACAAAAATCTAATCTTTTTCTTTATTAAACACTATCACCAGAAAACCAAAACCAAAAACAGAGAGAAACTTAATTTCTTTCAGTTTATCATCTACGAGATTATAGGGTCCAACAGAGTTTTGGGCCATTTCTGCATTCAAGCCCATTCTTTCGGTTTACCATCTACGAGATTGATAATCTTTTGCGATTGTTGCGGTTGATAATCTTTTCCCAAAAGGCTAAAACCACCAAGAGAGTTATTGGTAAATTCCTAAAACAAAGAATTGAATCAAATGTGAACCTTCCAATGAATTGGACCTCACACATTGATGAAGTTGTGTGTATAGGAGATTCATTAGGTCACTGATGGGGTAATAAACAAAAAACTTATCTTGCTGATCAAGTACTTGAAACCCAACTTCCACCACTTCTCTCCTCAAATTCTCCAACAAAGGTTTCATATATGTTAAATTTTTTATTTATTTATTTATATACATTGTTTTTTTAAATATTTATGTATTTATATAAATTTCCAATTTTAAGCAATAGTTGTACTACCACGGGGCATAGTTTGATACTATCATTATATGATTTAGGTTTTCTTGGATCTTCCGAATCAATGTTGAGAAAATTGACGAGCAGTCGTATATCAGATCTAATATGGAGATCATCAAACTCCTTTTTCTTGCCTGCGTTAGGGCTGTGTTTGGATACATCTATCGTTTCATGGCCTTAAATGTAGATAATAAGATAGGTTATACTGTTATAGATTCCTCCACAAATGATTATCAGTTTTTTTTTTTAATGGTTTTGCCAGAGTTGTGGATCTAGCCATCTAGATGGGAAGATGAACAAGTACATGTTTGTATTCAAGATTGAGAGTAACAAGTAGATGGGAAGATTAGCAGGAAGGAACCCATGTCTGTCACGTGCTCTTTAAATTTATGGATTCTATATATTTAAGTTTAACCGACGACTTAACTTATGACAGTAACGGTAAAATCTTTTAGCCACCGTCTAAGGGTATTTGTTCAGGGTCTGACTGGTTTAAATGATACGATTGCAATTGCAGAAGTTTGAAAAGTGGGAGTTTGCGGTTAAACGCATAATTAAACTGTTTGTACGATTGGCATAGCGATTGAGAACATATGTGTTTGCGGAATATTTTTGACTAAATAGATAAAATAGCAGTTAAACAATAAATTAACAATATAAACATATTTTATAATTATAAAACATCAAAACTATATTACATTGAACAATTATAAATTTATAGTTCGACATAACTAATAATAAAAATTTATAAAAAATAATATGTATATACTACGTACTTATGTTCATTTTTTAATTTTTATAATTTAGATAAAAATGTGATTTCTATTAAAATTTAGTGTGGAAATTAAATTTAGATTACCATTTTATTTGTTATATATATATATAGTATGAAGTGAACATTTATGAAGAAAATTTTTAATTTGTAGAACTTAGATATATAAAATTATGATATGTTTTTAATAAATTTTACCCAAAAATATAAAATATTTTTTTATTTTATTATGATTATAATATCTAAATCTTATTTTTTAATCAAAAGCTGTATTTGCGGGTGGTAGCGGATGAACCAATCTAGCCCTTAGTTGTTTTAGATTGCAAGTATTACTTTTACTTTTAATACTTTGGTGTTTTTTTGAACAAAGCTTTCAATTTAAAATATTTTGATCTTTTACTTTTTAAAACATGAATGTGGCTTTAACAAACATATTATTATAATACAAAAGTGGTGGTAGTCAAATGATTGCACTTACCGAAATCAATGGCTCATATGAGCTCGTCCTGAATTCATAAATTGCATAGAAACTTAAAAATATTTTATATTTTGAGACATAATAAAATCAAAAACATTTAAAATTTTTTAAAAGAGGGGATATATTTTAAAAATATTGATTAAATTTTGTTGGAAAGAAAGAAATAATAGAAATATATTGCTAAAGTTGTGGCGAAGACACGTATCAAGAAGCTAAGGTGTTGAACTGAGCGTGCTTTTCGCTCGTGAATTATATAAGGATGTGGTGACTCAAAACACTACTCAAGTTGACAACTACTCATCACATTTGGGAATCTTCACTCAAAATAAGGACAATGTTTCAAGCTACATCGTCTCTGGCTATGCCTGTGGTGTTTCCTTATCCATGGAGGCGACCGCTTATCCTACCTCTCCGGAGCTCAAAGACCTTCAAGCCTCTGGCATGCCTCCATCTGAAAGGAGTCAATGGGTACACATACACCTCTCTAAATTTTTGTTTTCTTTTGTAAAATCGGTTGCATAAATTCATATTTGATTTTGAAGATATATAGACCCTAAGTCAAAATCCAGACTAATCTCCAATGTCTAAAAAAGACTCGAATACGTATTCTTGCTACTATTCCACTATCTTATTGAATTTATCTCCATATGGCAGAATGAGTGGGTTCCATGAGATTGAACTTAAAGTTCGCGATTATGAATTGGATCAGTTTGGTGTTGTGAACAATGCTGTTTACGCCAATTACTGCCAACACGGTAAGTTTAAAATTGGTTGCAAATATTTATGCTTCACATAAATTATTATAAACCCTCGTTTAGAGTTGAGTTGAGATATGTGCTAGTAGCTAGTAAAATATATGCCTATAAGGCTATAACCCATTCTTACCAGTTAACCAGCTGACGTTTCTTGTTAACATGTTTTCATACTAAGGCCGACACGAGTTTATGGAGAGTATCGGTGTCAACTGTGAAGAAATATCCCTTTCGGGTGAAGCCTTGGCAATTTCTGAATTGACAATAAAGTTCCTTGCACCTTTACGTGTAATTTTGACACTTTTCTACTAAAATATCGGTCACATTCGTACCAAAAAAGAAAAATATCGGTCACATATTATAACAATAATTTGTTTTTATTATTATAACAATATCAATGTTTTGTATATTTATTTGATTTCTTTGAACAGAGTGGAGGCAAGTTTGTGGTGAGAACGAGGATATCTGGGACATCTGTGGCGCGCATTTACTTTGAGCAGTTCATCTATAAAGTTCCAAATCAAGAGGTTATTATTTATTTATTTTTCCCCAATGCCTTTGTGTAGGTTCTTACTTGTGATCTGATTCGGATCCTTTTGATTTATAAAAAAACAAAACAGCCTATTTTGGAGGCAGAAGGAGCGGCGGTGTGGCTTGACAACAACTACCGTCCTGCTCGTATCCCATCTCACATACGGTCTAATTTCGTTCACTTCCAACGGCAAAACGTCACTGTTTGATTCTTTCGTGCATTCTTATGATTTAGAATGAGTACATCTTATGAATGCTTGTTTTCCATGTTGTAAAAGGCTTAATCATTTATCGTATCTTGTTAGTTGTCTATAAATTTATCGTGCAGTCTTATTGGATTTTTTTACCTGTTTTTCTTTTGTTTTAAGTTAAGTATAAAATTTGATGAGTTCAATATATATTTATAATTTAAATAATAAATCATAATGTATGAGACCTAAAATTCTATCTAGTGTTTTTATGTATTCTCAAACATAATATTTTATCAGAATAATGAATTTTAATGCATTTATATGTAAATGAAAACAAACAAAAAGTTTTAAAACTAGTCTTCGATTAATCTTTAATGAATCCCAATTATTTTCAGGCGATAGATCCATTTCAACCGTATCTCTTAGAGAATTGGGATTCATTAAAGATTAATCGGGGACTAATTTTTAAACTTTTTGTTTGTTTTTTTTTCAGATTATTTTATACTCCTTTCATTTTTTTTTTAATTCAGATTACTTTTTCAGATTATTTAATATTTCTCCCGTTTCAGATTATTTTATATTCCTCTCTATAAACCCGTATGTTACAATTCACCCCGACTCACTGTGCGCAACGTCCTCGTTGCACACCAAGTTTGTCACCCCAGACTGTGTGAGTCAAGTCCCACACTTGACTCCACACCCTCATCTGGGTTCGGCTCTAATACCAAATTATAACACCCCAACCATCTATCCCGGTGAGTCATCCACGCCCTCTCTCGATCTGTGGACTCCATCCATGTCCGACGGTCGGCACATTATTTTTCTAGAGGCTCTAGAGATTTGTTTACCAACCCTGCAATCAACACCCGACCTTTTTTCATGTTTTTTCCTAACTCACATGGTTCTGCAGACCACTTCCCGGAAGGTCACCCATTCTTTCACTACTACAGTTCAAGCACGTTTAACTCTGAAATTACTTATAGGCCTTAAACCAAAAAGGTAAGTGCACTTTGTTGACATAGGTAGCCAAATCAATTCTCTTAAGCCTCTCCACAAACCATGATGTTACATTGAGTATATCGATTTTTTAGTTTAATTTGTGTTTCAAAAATGTCATGCTCATAGTAATTAAATAAAATTAGGGAGAACATAATTCTTGTTTTGTCATGTCCCATCCCTCCAGTCTTGTTCCGTCCTTTTCCATTATGTCTTATTCCGTCCCGTTCCGTTCCATCCCGTTGGTCCTGTTTCATCATGTTCCGTCCCATTAAATAAAATCAGAGATGGACCCAATTTTGATCTCATTTCTTTCCATCCCATTCTTTCCTGTCTCGTTCTGCACTATTCCATTTTCTCCCGTCTCATTTCGCCTCGTCCCATTATTCTGACCTGTTCTATGTCGTCTCATTCTTGAATTTTTATTCTATTTGAAAGTGTAAGAATATCAAAATGCTAAATTTACCGATAGATGAAAAAAATCTAAAAATACTTTAAAAATCAATAGTGACTTACCATATCTTGACATCGGAGGATAACCATCACGATATATTGATTATAGGAGGGTACAATATATACCATATCATCTATATAATAACATTTATTTCTTACATTCATACCCATGTAGTTTCGTATATTCATTTTTCGCTAAGACTTTGTTATTATTTTTCTTAAACTATTTAAACCAATTCGATAAAGTTAAAACTAATAAATTATAGTTTTTATATCAATTTATAAATTATTTTTATATAAAAATGTAAAACTATTATACTAATAAATGCTATTTATGATAAGAATTAAACTATAATATTATAATATATAATAATTAATTTAAAATTAACAAATAACGTAATGATGTGTCAGTTTTATAGAGTTTTTGTTGATGTGGCAGCACCACAAGAAAGGGCCTTTAACTTTATATATAGACTAAGAGATGATCCGCGTTTCGCGCGGAATTTTACATTGATATTACTAACGTGTTTAAAAGAAAATTTGAAGATATCAAGTTTTGTAATTTAATTTTTTATTTCAAAAATATCATATACTTAATTAATAATTAAATAAAAATTGTGGGAATAAGTCTTATTTCTGTTCCTTCCCATTCGGTTCCGTTCCATCATTTCCTAACCCGTCTCGTCCTGTTCTGTTCCTTCTATCATGTCCCGTTCTGTCTCATTCCTATTCAACATGTTCCGTCCTTTCCCGTTATGTCCCATTTTATCCCATTTCGTCAAGTCGTCTCACGTTCTTTCCTGTCCCGTCTCATTACTTCTTGTCCCACTCTGTCTCATCCCATTCATTCTCTTCTCGTCCCGTCTTATCTCCTTTCTTTCCGTCATGTCCCATCCTATATCGTTTCATAAATATTAGAAAATTATATAATTTAATTTAGCAAAACTAAATCGTTAAATTTTTAGTTTTTGTAGATCAATACATAAGATTTTTGTTTTATAAAAAAATTTCAAATTCTTATTAAAACTAATATATTAATACATAATAATCATTATGACAATTAAAGTATAATAAAAAAATATGTCAAATAAATATGAAAAATTAATATTCTAGTGAACGATAATTGATAGGGAATTAATATTTTTTCTTCCCAACTACACTAATACATTACAAACAATATTGATATTTTTCGTAAGACTTTATTCATTTTTTTGTATGAATATTATGTTGCATCTTATCCAGTTTTTATTTTACCCATTTGATGTAAATAAATATTTTCATAAATTTATATATATGGAAATTTATATCTAAAATTATGAAAGTATAGTTTTTTAAGATGAATTAATATATAAATTATTTTTTTATAAAAAGTGTCTTTTCAAATTCTGGTTTAACCTATTAAATTAATGTATGATGAAGTAGTTATTATGAAAATTAAAGGTTAATATTAAAAACATTATAAATTAATTAAATAATTTAAAAATTAATAAATAGCATAATGATGTGTCAATTTTTTAGAGCTCCTATTTGCTGAGGTGGCAGCATTAGAAGATAGGAGATTTAACTTTATTTATATAGATAGATAAATAGATGTCATTGCATATTATGTCTTATTTTGTTTATAATTATAAAGAGATTATTATTTTTCCATTTCTTACAAATATATCATATTAATTAGTTTAATTAAATACTACATTTTTCTCTTATTTTTTAGATGAACTAAATTTTATAAAAAAAAAGAAATTATCATATGATCTATATATTAATAAAATATACATTTTTCTACATAAGTTGTAATTTGAATTTTTAAAAAAGAATATCAAGTAATCAAATGATGAAAATATGAATGCTTCAAAGTCCCACATTGTAAATAAAGATGTGTGGGTGGTTCAATAGACTATTATAAAAAAAAAAAAAAACAATAAGAAATCATAAGAGTAGGAAACTTGATTTAATAAACATCCAACTTTATAAGTATTTTTTAATATGAATTTTTAATGGAACTATATAATTAAGTACTTATAAAGTTGGATGTTTATTTAATTTTTGTAAATTTTTAATGGTTTAATATGAATTTTAAATAAACATTCAACTTTATAAGTATTTTTAGTTAAATATAATTTTTAATGGAATCATATAATTAAGTATTTATAAAGTTTGATGCTTATTTATTTTTTGTAAATTTTTAGTGGTTTAATATGAATTTTTGGTGGTATATTAAGACATAAATAAACGCTAATTCTAAAGTCTGAAGATATAAATTAAAAATTATAAGTAATTTTAAAGTTTGAATCCTAAATTATAAGTAATTTTGGTTTTATATAGTTTTTTAAAAAAATTGTTTAAGATGCTAAATTTTCATATTATAAACAAAGACAATAACCAAACAAGGTAAAAAATTCGTTGTATAAAATTTCAAAATAGTTAAATAGACATCTTTTAATAAAAATACAAATTCAGAAACTATCACCCCGTGCACGGCGCGGGTCTAACTCTAGTAAATTGTTTTGGAAAAGAGAGAAATAAAAGAGACTCAAATCTTAAACTCAACAACATTCGTTTCTTTTTTAACGTTAAATTTTTTAGATTTAATATTGTGAAGTCATGTATATTCACATTTGCACCCCCAAAAATAAGTCAATGTATATATACGGATGTAATCTACATATATATTCGATAGTTGGAGAATAAAAATGCAGCATATACTTAGAAATTAAATGGTCAATTTCCCCATAAGAAATTAAAAGGTCACTTCGTATGTTAGGATTGGTTGAGTTTTATTCTCCTGGATGATCAAAATTACTCATCCGCTCCCTTACTTTTCTTTTTGGTAGGTTAGTAAAACAAATTATTGGTACAAAGTTAAGTTGATGGATTTAATTCGAGCAACATCTTGGGTAAGACAATGCTGTCTCAGTCCATGTTGTTTGGGATTAAGTGTCATCATCTTACACCATCATATCTACCGTGGCTGGTGGGGATGTCATAGAGGAGATGTCGTCGACTAAAAAAATGTTAGAAAAGAGATAAGACCGTCTTTCAAAATTCGAAGTTAAAAGTTCAAAGATGAGAAAACAAGAAAAAAGAATAACTGAAAAATTAATCAGAAGTTTTCACGTTATGAAAAACTTTTAATCTAGTCAAGTGTAGCTATGTTTTCTCTTTTTCTGTTTCTCATGGCAACAAAGTTGATGCGTGATTTGGAAGATATCAATGAATGGTCTATGGAGCGGGAATCTTAAAGTACAGATAAAATATCATCTCCAATTGCTTTGTCACATTTATTGATTCTTGGTAATGGTTTACTGTTGTGAAAACGATCATAATAATAACGTAAATCTTAATATAATCTTTTTGCCTTTTATGATTTTTGTTTTCCAACTTTTCGATGTGTCGTCGTACTTTTCTGGATTTTTTTTTTTTAAATCAATAATATTCAGATAATTAATAAATATTTATTATGTGTCTTGTACTCTTGTTCTTACACAGCTTGACAAAATCTATTGAGACATACGTAATTTCTTACTCCCTCCGTTCCTGAATATATGATGTTTTAAAAATTTTCTTTGTTCCAAAATATAAGATGTTTTAGAATTTTAAGGTATTTTTTATTCATTAATGCTAGTAAATTACGAATTTCAAGACCTATTAATTAAAAATAAGTAAATTCTTGTATTTCTATTGGTTAATGTTTACTAAAAAGTAATTTAGGTAAGAAAAATATGTATTAATTGTTAAACAATAAATGTTTTTTAATTTGTTCGTTGATAAGTCAATGCAATTTGTCATCAATTTGTATGGACCATATCTATGTCTTTTTGTTGCCAAATGATTTCTGCATTATTATTTTAATGAAAACCCTTCATCTTTGTATTTTACTTATAACACTATTCTAATATAAAGATGTATTCCCCAAAAAAAAAAAAAAATACACTTCTTAAGTTTCCTTAAATTTGTTAACTTTTATGTATAATTGAACTTACAATCAGTAATATAGTTTCCTTGAATTTCTTTTCATTTTATGTATTATTCAACTGTTATGATTTCTTTGTTCATGTGTTTGAGTAATTCATAGCTGGGTATTTGGGTTCAAGGGTTTCTAAAGGGGATTCAGTAATAGTTTGGTAGATAGATCTCTTTTATGGGATGGCGCATTGGTTAGGTTGAAGTAATTCTACTTATGATCTTAATGCATGTTGTTGAATTAATCCTTAGCACTGATATAGGAAAATTATATTTGTGGACGTAGACAACACTATTTTGATAAATCATGATATTTTGTTTGTCTTCTTACATTCTTTATAACAAATCTGAATAATGATTATGTGTTCATTACACAATTCTTAATATATCAATGCTACGGAGCTTTTATATGCTGATCAATGATTGGGCCTCTTCCTCTATAATTTTTCTTTTATTGAAGATCAAACCATGTTTATTTGAACAATGTTATGTTTGTTTTAGGTTGTACGTATAAAAAATATTCCGTACTCACTAGTCACTACTTAAAAAGAGCTCGATGCAGTTGGTTCTAATCTATGTATTTTTTTTTTTTTTCATGAAAACAACTCTGTCATATCCATTTACAAAAAAAAAAAAAAAAAAAAATGNAAAAAATCGTAAGTTCGTTACACATATAACAATTAGCAAATGCACTTTACTTCTTGTTTAAGTCGCCACAAACAACCCAATTTTGTGTCGAATTGTGTTATATTTTAATGTGGTCCTCCGCTCTTAATCACTCGTTGTTTTTATACTAAAGCATTTCATGTTTTGCCCTGACCTGTTTTTTATTTTTTATAAAGGATAACCTTGACATGTTTTCATTAATAAATAAGCATGCCCCGAAATGTAAAGTTTGTTCGGTACGACATAGGCCTGTATATATTACTACATTTAGTCATTTTATTGTATTTCATTGTGGCTGGCTCCTTGACATAAAAAAAACAAACATGGGATCCGTGTATAAGATATTAAAATATGATATGGTTTTATTATTAAAAAAAAACACAACGTTCATAAATATGAGTTCTTATTTGCAAACACCACGTGTAGGTCTAACCACGTGCATTCGTGCAACTTGAAGGGTAGTAAAGGTTAAAAAAAAAAAAAAAAAAAAAAAAAAAAAATNGGTAGTACGAACTCTGAAAAACCAGATATGATGTGTTATGTGTAGCACCGTTGCAGACATCTCTTCTAAGTCTAGATTCTGGAGAGATCACTTTATCGAGAAAGACATACAAACACAATAAGAGTCATAACGTATACAATATATATAACTCTCATACTCATACGTAGAAGAGTCCATATTCTTCAGACAATAGGTAACGGTCGACCTCTTTAGTCATTTCGACCAAGAACTGGAGTACCTTCTCTGGGTGAGGCACCTTCTCATCAATCCTCTCGTACTTAATCTTCCATTTCACCAAATTTTCAGACCCTTCTTTCGTGGGGGTCACCTTCATCGTTTTCAAGAAGCTCTTGTAATCTTTCTTCAGAGGTCCCTCTAACACCCTCCACTGAATCACATTCTTCTCCAAATCCATGGCCTCGATCATATCTTTCGACACTCTTGGCTCTCCATCTGCACCGAAACGCGTTTATAAATAAAATATTTAATGTATTTTTTCGTTATACATATGTATATTGTTGCCATTACCAAAAACTAAGTTCCACAAAACTATGCTTCCGACTTTGCCCCATTCCCCTTCAAGCAGATCACATCCCTGAATATAGCGAGTGGCTTTGGACAAATGTTGTGATCTTCCGGTAAACATGTGAAACTTATTAGCCGGAGTAATGATCTCCACATCTACCTCAACGACCTCCTCTAACATTTTTTCCCCGTTGCTTTAGAGTTTGCGATGAGAATGAGTGATTCCCTTTGGAGTTCATAGCTCCTTTTATAGAGAGCATGGAATGAATAATATAAATGACGAGTGGTTACAATATTTTATTTTGAGAGTTATTCAATGCTTCTTGGTTCATTGTATCATTAGTAAGTGACTCAACTACTTTCTGTTTGCAGTATTTAGACCATCTATTTTCCACTCTAAACGTTATTTAAGGGGAAAATCTTCTCCAATTTATTTCATGTTCTAACTCTATAATCAAAGAACCCTATTTGTTACGCTATATCTAGAGAATGCTATTTCTTACTGTTGGATTAAGCTTGAAGATAGCTTAAGACTTAAGCTATCCTAATCCT
>OVBJ01001226.1:0-31580 GCA_900406535.1 Noccaea bulbosa
ATGCAAGAATCAAAAAAGCATAACACATTTAATGCAACCCACTTCTCCATACACACTCTCTCTCCTCTTTTCTCCTGTTTTCCCCCACGCGCATGCAACATTCAACGCGTTTTGTCTCCCAATATTTACGGGTACCCTTTGGCCAAATGCTAATAGCCATTTTAGGTTATGCTTCTCACCTAAATAAACGCTCAAAATATGCTACCCACCAAATTCACTCTTTTTTTAAAGGCATGAATGTGAAGTGTATGTATGCGTTGTGATGAATGCCTTTTTTTTTTACTCCTTTTAAAAACACTTTTTACATTCGTGTCCAAGAATTATAATCTCCCGACTTCTTGTGGGGATCCTCGTTGGTTTGAATCTGTGTTTATTCTTAATCATTATACGTATATATGTATTAAACGATGATGTACGTCATTAAACCATGCACAAGTTTTAAATTGATGAAAAACTTAAGTTAGGAGAAGAGCCGACCAATAGAGTTGCTACGATTTGGTTGTGTCGCTATGCTGCACTACGACACGGGGGCCCGGGCTACCTGGAAATTAAAACTATTCAATGTTTGAAAATATGTATCAAAATACGATTTGAAAAGGTTTCAATTTCAGTTTTAAATAATTTAAATTAACAACTGATAAAGATACAGGTTGAGTAAATATTTGGATACCAAACATTCACTTTTCCGATCTAACTATATAAACAATGTTAATCAAAATGTTTTATTATCTTTACGAAATTACACACCTAGATAAAATTTGGACCTATTTCGTACCAATTTGGTCTTGGCCTGAGAAATGTACAGATCTTAATTTTGTCCGACAGAACTATTCCCCCGAACGTCTAAATTGATTAAGAAAAAAAGTAAAGTCATGAACTAGTTTTAAGAAAATAATTTAATTAATCGGTCAAAGATAGTGACAACATAAAGAATCAAAAGGCACCCCACTATTACTAAAAGTCTAAAAGAAGACGAAGATACATATTTTATTTCATTGTTTAATCTGTAAGGAAAAAAGGTTTAGAATTGAAGAGGCAACTTGGTCTAATGAGAAGTGAGTATGGATGAGAAAGAAGACATAATGGGCATAAAACAAACACTTGTAAGTCCACAATCTTATATCACTCACCAATCCTTTTGCTCTTCTTAGCCACCAAGAAAATACCCAATTCTACTTTTCGTGATGCCATTTAATGTATTCTCTAAATTTCCACATGATTGCGTTGCATCCTCTCTTGGTTGTATGCAAACAAAGCCTGACCTAATTCTGAAACAACTCAAATATAATGTATTGCGTCATGAATCATATAAGACCAAGTTGATTAGGGCTAGTGGATTAGATCGATTTAAAAGGGTGGGAATTGGACATGGCATGAACGTAAGCTTTATTTATGGCGTTTGCGCTTATATAATCAAACGTGGATATAAACTTTGGAGTAGCTAATTTTATGACAGACCATATCTTCTAAATAAATAGGACTGTTAATCGAGTCCTCTATATGCAGTGAAAATTGATTTTGTACTTCATTGTTAGTTGATTAATAAAATCGCTTTTTTCATCTTAAAAACATCACTAACTAAGGTAAACAGTCCGTTTGTTGAATATATCAACATAATATCCATAATTTAAAATTTCGCATTTAATAAATTTGATTTTTTTATATGGATTGGAGTATATATATCACGATAGTTTGGAACTTTGGTTTTAATGGTTTTTTAAGAAAAAATCGCCAACTAATTAATATACTTTCATTCTATACCAACGTTTAAATATAAAATAAAACGCGAATGGATATACGCAGATCCCATGCAAACTACCTTTGAGGAAAAGAAACGTGAAAAGGATCGCACGTATTCATCAAATTCAAACCCACTAAACATATATCAGAAAAAAAAGTTAGTGTTTGGGTTAAAGCATATACTAATTTACGATTTTAAACATAGAACAAAGGAGAGTCATAAAAAAGATAAACAAAATATTTAGGAGCTTCGGTGTGGACTTTTACGTGGCACTCACTACATTTTTAGTCTTATATATATATTTTGATGTAACGAAAGATAACAGTATTTTTGTTTTGTTAAAAAAATGCATGCAGGCTAGCAGTTACAAATAATAATTAGATAAAATTAATCTCCCTAATATTATATTTATCAAGAAAAATATATTATATAATTTTTTTTACTAGGCGTATTAAATCTAGCAAAACATGAATCCATTAGAAAAATAAAATTGTTGGTGAAGAGTCTAACATTGTTCTTTTTTTTTATTTGTTAGAGTCTAGCATTATTCTCTTTTTCTATTATAAAATAAAGATAAAAAATTACGTATAGCATTATTCTTTCCATTGTAAAGTGGAAAAAGAGTTGAAAACAAATAAAAAAGAAGTAAATACCTTTATGGAAAAGATGTGGTTCTACATATTTTCACATTAGGTATGGGGTTAAGAAATTAAAAATTTTGGCCAAAGTTATGTAATAAGTCATCATAGACTAAAAGTCCATCGATGTTTGCAAACTGCAAAGAGCAACATTTTTAACTTATCTTATTTATTTATTTATTTTATTTTCTGATAACTCAAAAGTTTGCTTATAAATTGAATTATGTTAGCTAGGTGTTTGAAATTTATTAAATTCCAATTCAATAATTAACGAATATTACAATATTTAATGAACGGAATTTTCAACCGAAAGCCTTTTTCTGTGGGGGCTAAGAGAGGAGGAGGGAATCAGAGGCGGACACTAGGAGAGCTTTTAGAATCTGTGACGTCGTCATTGTACGGAACAATAGTCCCTTCTCTCTATTTAAATTAAAAAATTGTTCGAGTCTGAGTCTCTGAGATCATAATTGATTTTAAGAAGAAAAAAAACAAGAATGGACAGATAGAAGTGATGTGTGTTGTGTTCCCATGATGAAGGCAATCTCGTGGTACAATCGTCGTCATACCCAAGATTCAGTCTGCCACTTCCTTTGGACATTATCATCGAATCTCACCTAACTCGATTAACCAAATGTCCACCACTCCACAGCTTAATTCCAAACCAGACAACAAAAAAACACCAGTTTCATTTGTATGGGATTATATCAAAACTCAAAACTATATAACTACTACTACTTGGGGTTTATTACACATGGGGGAAACTTTGTTTATGCATTTTAACATCAGAAAGAAACAGTTGAAAAACATTAATTAAACTGTGTATTTTGTTTTCTTAATATGACTAATATTAACTAAAATATTTACGAATTCATTAACAAAATACCAACGTCTTTGTCGGAACTCCGTAGTCCGGATAAAACCCAAAAAAAAAAAAACTCCGTAGTCCGGATTTTAATTTAATCTTTAACCGGAGGGTGATAAAAAAAAAAAAAACGTTGTTATTTATACAAAAACAGAAAACAATGCAGGAAAGAAACAAGATTTGAAACTGTGATTACAGAGATATCACAAAGAAATAATCCTTTTTTAGGAAGTGGCAACACACAAAGATTCCCAATTTAGAAATCCTCTGTTCTCTCGATCCCCTTGAACACATCTTCTTGATATTTGAATTCTCTCAACACACGTCACTTCGATGTCTTGTTTTTCTTCTTCTTCTTCCTCGTATTCTTGAATCTCTTCTTCGTTATCTCTCTCTATCTCGATCGTTTCTTCTTCTTCTTCTTTGGTCTCTGTCTCTATGTGGTCATCAGAATCAATCAAGATAGCGAGTCGGACGCAGCCATTACTTCGGTCCTGTAAACACCGATTGCGCGGAGGAGGTTTCGTGGCCTCCATTACCAATCTTCCATTTTCACGGTGGGACTTAACTTGAATGCAATCAAAACCTCTCATACTTGTCAAAGGAGGTGGAAGTGAAGCGATTGCATGCTTCTTCCTATCTTCTCGTGATGATCTTGGTGTCGTCGACGTTCTAGTTTCAATGGGTTGTAACTCGGACGAACCCGAGAACAACTCAAGATCGTCAGTGACATCAGAGCCCGTCTCGCTTCCGAGGCTTTCAGTGCACAATGCTAAGCTTTCATCGCTGAGAGTTCTACGAGAAGATGGAGGTTGAATGTATGGTAATAATGTCTTCTTCTCTTTATCATCATCAGAGCTTGAGTTTGAGAGGGACTCGAGGATGCTCCAGCTTCCGGAGTTAGAGCCCGAGTTAAGACCTGATGAGGACAAGGATGCTGCATTACCGGTAGCAGTGTTGTCTGGTGGAGTGATGTGTGAGTCTATGAGATGGGATTTGAGAGGTACTGTGGGTAACTGAGGATTGTTAGGAGAAGAGAGTCGGAGTCTTAGGGTTCTTGGCTCAAAGTGTTGAGACTCAAAATAAGATTGAAAACCTTGATATACAACAGTTGCCATGGCTTTGAGTTTGGAAGAAGATTCTTGTAAGAGATTTTGTTGTTTTGTGGAAACAAGGAAGCAGAGAGAGACAAGTAGGAGAGAAGATGAGAGAGGCTTTGGAAGTGAATTTGAGGGATAAGGAGAGGGAGAGGGTGTTCATTTGTAGTGCCTAAAAGTTACCTTTAAAAAATAATAATAATAAAGAAAAATATGAGAAAGAATGGTTTAGTAATTACTAATTAGTATAGTGGGGAGAGAGAGAGAGCGGGTAAAGAGCTTTTTTCCACACTACCACTTGAATAAAATGAAAACTATTTATGTATACTTTAACGTGCACAAAAAAAAAATTTATGTATACTTTATGCCACATAACGTAATATCCTGAGTAGTTCGACAAAAAAAAAAAAAAAAAAAAAAAATTGTAGGAATGAAGGAAGCTCGGTCAATCATAGTTTTTTCACTTAAATAGCAAAAACAAAACGAAAGATACGATGGAGTCAGAGGCGAGGAAGTATGATCCTCGTGCATGTGATGTGGCCAGAAAGAGGCAACCCAGAAAAAGAAAGAAGGGAAATATAAATATATTTTTTTTTATTATAGAAAGAACTTTCCTATGAATGTAGTATAATGACAACAAATTGGTTTGAGAGGACATGTGTTTTTGATTTCAAATATCGATACTATTCCAATCCAATTAAATTAACTAACCTAAAAACCAAATCAAACCCAAACTGGCCAAGTATTTGTTAATTTATATTTTATATTTAATCGAACTAAAATAAAAATCTATAAAAAATTGAAACGTAATCCCATTCAATTTCTTGTAACTTTTTATATTAAAAAGAAATGTTAATTAAAAAATTGATACACTAAAATGATAGTTTCTTTTTAAGTATCGTTTTGATATTTATGAATGTTCTCACTTAAAACGAAATTAAGTATCGTTTTGATATTTATGAATGTTCTCACTTAAAACGAAATGAGTATATATATATATATATATATTGAACTTGGTTAAATTTTGTTGCAATTTGTTGGTTCAATAAAAACTAGGTAAAAGATATATCCGGACTCCGGAGCAATGTACCCTTTATTTGGACAGACCAGAAATGAAACTCTAAATTATTTCTAATAGTAGCTTCGTTTCCAACTGAGATCCTGCAGAAATTACTGAGAATTTTTTTCTTCAAACGGGTTAAATTGGTTTGGATAGTATACTAACAATTTTACAGTCTTGTTTTTCCTTTTTGCCAATTTACCTACCAGAATTTAAAAGATAACCCAACAATGAACAAATCTCGTTTCCCCCATGACAATAATGAAAATGACTCTTTGTTTCTTCTCCGTGTTAAACAAAAAGATTCGTGTGCCGGTTGATTCTTAATTACACCTAACTTACCAACATGATAACAACAGCCCAACAGTGTTGAAATCTCTTTTCATCGACCACAACATATAATTAATATAAGATTATGGGCAGTGGCGAATCTAGGAAAAAAATTAACTGGGTTCAGAAATGCATTAAGGGGAATCGGACTTGGGTTATGTGGTGTCAACCATGTATATTTTGCCATTTTTGCTAGAGTCCTATTGCTAAAGTCCTTACAAAATTTGTTTTTATAAGAATTAAACGGTGTCAGTTGACACCGTATCCGTCAAAGTAGATTCGCCACTGATTATGGGCATCAGTGAAGGCGTGAACATCTCGAGAGGAATATTGCTCGTGAGCTGAAAATATGCATGCATCATCCACGAAAAAAAACCTAACGAAAGTGTGTCAAAAACACGATCACGCAACAACACAGTATTTTTGAATGCAAGGAACAAAACTCTTTTTTCGCCCACTTGTCAAAACCTTAAACTAGATAAAATGTCCCTAAATTACGTTACTAGCTATACTAACAAAAAATAATCAGAACACAAGTCGTTTATCTTAACGGGTAGACTGATTCAGATTCCCTGGATCTAGATTTTTGCAGTGTCTAAGGACATGTCTCAATATTATTAGCAGCTGATTTAGTTGAATGGTATAGTCTAATCTAATCTTATTATCAATGTGAATTCCCCAAGATCGGACCTGACACTGATCGATTTGAGTGGTCATATTGACCTGAGGATCGGAAAGAGTGGTAAACTCCGATCCCTCCACGGGTTGTTGGGAGCGGCATCTCTAAAGCAAAACTTATAATCAAAGATGTTCAAAATTATATTATCTTTCGTTTTCCGATTGATGGAGAATGACGTTAGAGGAAGAAAAAAAAATGAACTTTCAAAATTTGATCATAATAACGATAGAAATAGACGTAACTTTTACATTTACGGTCAACGATTATAAATCGTGTGTGTTCTTATTTTTCTTTTTCGGTGGTTTCTAACGATCAGATTTGGAATACATCTTAGATGTTAAAAAAAAAAAAAAAAACACACATCTTAGATCTGTAGTGCCTTTAAGTATATTATATGTCTAAAATTATATTCAAAACTTTCCGCTTATAATAGAAGAAAGCCACCTAGGTTTCCACTTTGGAATATTCTCTCTCAAATTCAGGACATTGTGGTTATAAATAGTAATCCAGGTTGGATTGAGTTAACATCAAACTTTGTCCTTTTTCTCTTTGGCTAGCCAACACTAAGTTGCTTTTACCTTCTCCAACTCCAGCCCATGTTACCCCTATATAATCGTACGGAGTAGCTTCTGAAGACACAAAGTTTTAGACTCGTGAATCAGCAATTGATTCCCCACTATCGCTTTTGATCTCATGTCTTCACTGTTTTTCAGATGCTTACGCTGCGTAACGTACGAAAAAACCCTAATTATAACCCTTTTCTTTCTGAAAAAGAAAGGGACAAAACAACACTTGCATATAACTTTTACAAGTAAATTAATGCCCTAAAGTCACTAAATTAATCACTATAGCTTTTCCTTAACTCTAAGTCATGTGAATGATGTACAACAAAACATGCTCAGCAACTGTGTTTGCACTTATTAGTTATTATATTTATATATATTTGTAATTAAGCAATAATAACGCAACGAACTCATTTAGTGTAAGAATGCCATCGCCAAGCACTTTTAAAACCGTTTGAGATCGCAATATATCTACAGGATAAAATAGAAATAGAAAATACTGTACTATTTAAAATTATATTCAAAAGTTTGTTTATAGATCAATAAAAAAATAAAAATGAATAGAAACTCTAAGTTTAAGTATACTTCATAAGAAAACTTGAAAAATAAATCCTAGGAAACTCTAAAACATAATTTTAACTGAAATTAAAAACTAGAAAATGAATAAAATAGAAATTATACATGCATATCTTAAATTTACGCTTTAGTATTTTTAAAACTAAATATTTTAAAAAACTTGCAAATCGAGTTTAATTTATTTGTCTATTTGGATTAGTAAACTCTGAATGGTGCTTGATCAAAACACTAAATGATGTATTTTTGTCCCCATTTTTGTAAGTACAGTCGTTTTTTAGGTGCATTTTTTGTAAGTAAACATTTTTTTTTCAAACAATTTTTTTTTTGGGTAAGTAAACATGTATATAGCAAATTTAACATGTAAAACCAATTGGGCTCCACCCTCTTCTTTCACCGTATAACTTGCGATAAAGAAAGGCTAGCTAGAAAGTGTGAGCCGTTCTCTAAATTTTGAAGACAGTGGGAGAGATTTCTGAGATTCGGGTTTCCTGTAATGGAAATGCTTTCTCAGTTTGTGACGTACTGTGTGTGAATAAAGAATGTGTATACGAATAAGCTAGCTAGACACCATCGATCAACTGTGAGCAGAATAATAAGTTATGCTAGTTGTGTGTTGTACAATCTATGATCACTTTAATTAGCTAGCAGACCATTACTTTTCGAGGTTTATAGCAGACATGAACCCAAGTAGATACATAGTTTATAGTTTCTCACAAAAGTCGATAAGACCATGCATAGGTGGTTTGGTACGAAGATACCTTAGATATGTATTATATATGACAAGTAGATCTCAGTTTTTTCTTTTCCTATGAGGTTCTTTTTCAAAATTAGTACTCAGCCTCTATATAGGCTCTAGTACTAATAACATTTTGCAATATGTTCCAAGTGGATGTTCACGCACTCGGTGCACTAAATATGTGAATCAGAATTTGTGTATTCGCATTACCAAGATGATTTGAGTACAACAAAAGTTTGGTATACATGAATTCTCTTGCTGTTTAATCGCATGGATAAACTATCATTCTTGTCATAATTTTTTGAGAGAATTATTTATCACAAATCCCATAAAGATATCAATGAAGAAAGTTTTTTTAAGAAAAACAAACTTGATGGCAACTGGCAAGCTAGCAAGCATAGTTTTAAAAAAACCCAAAATAAATATCTTTAATGATCGATCACTCTTCAACAAAAATGTTAATCAACGTGGGGCCCCGTTTGTCAAGTAACACAGTAAATTCGAAAAATTACGCTCCACAACTCAACACTCCTCTCATGAAGGAATCAAAAGTGATATGATTTATCATTTAGTGAATAAAAAAAGTGAAATGATTTATCATTTAGTTTGAAACACTGTTGGAATGAATAATGGAAAATAATTAAAAATAGAGGATTCTGTAACGTAAGCATGAGAGTAAAAAGTTATGACATAATTTAATCAAGAAAAGGTGGGGAAAGGAGCTGACCTGCAGACGTAATCTGTCGACAAATATCAATCTACATATATTGAGTCTTTGATCAGCACATGTGGTCCTAAATTTCGAACCAACGCATATATAGAAATGAATTAGAAAGTAGCATAGCAACCTTTGGCCGCTCCAAACGATCATGCTTTACTTTTTGATTTGTGTCCTATTACTTAAAGATGCTTTTGTTATATTAATGAAGTTTTACAATTATTAAGTGAATACCGACGGGCGTCACAAGCAAATTAAAGTATGAGAATTTTATATACGAAAATAATTTGACTTGTCATGTCACACACGCCCATGATGCACACACACACACACACAAAATAAAAAAGCCAGAGAGTGAAACTCGAATCGTTATCCATCTAGTTATTTGTTTCAACTAATGGAGGATCTAAAGGCAAAGAATACGTCATACCACTTGAAATTTGGTGGAGACAGAAACTTAAGCCTTACGTTTTGATGTATGTTACCAAACTACCAATAGTGTGGTTATAATGTAAAACGAGACTATGCATCTTTAATCTAGATGTGTTGGCATATTTAAAAGCGTTTTTTTAGCGCTTTACAAAGATCCAATTTCTTTCGGATAATATGGCTATGGATTTCGTACTTATTTGAAAAGAATATGCCAAGAAAAATGAAAACAAATTTAATCATCTCAAAGTTACTTGAACGCTATATCGAATCTGAAAAACATGATGCAAAACCAAAGTGTACATCGCATGGCTCAAAATGATTTGCATAAGCAAAAACCATCTTTTTCACTATGTTAGTGGAAACTTTACGGGCCACTCCTTAAACTTTTTAATTCTGACCATGAATTAAATTTTAAATTGAGCTTATATATATAAGCAAATGCTTACACATGCTAAAGACTTATTGGTTAACAGAGTTCACATATATGTTTAGGTAGACAAAGAATATATGTAGAATTTATGTATTGGTAACATAGAGCTTTTGTTTGTCTCCTTTGCTTTTATTGAAAGCATGACATCCACATGAAAATATCATTCTCATCCATAACTATTGTCTCACTCACATATCATCCAAGCAAACTATAACTTTCACAAAGTTTATGTCAGTTTACATGTAGCTATTTGGATAAGGATTCTGATTCAAACGAACAAACACAGTCATGAATACTTACATGGATCTATTCCATTGGTAGAACAAGGGTCCATTGAATAATCCAATTTAAAGTTATTAGACAAAATAAAACCGGGGCCGTAGCAATAAAATGAAAAATTTACAAGATAACTAGAGACAATAACATGGAATTATAATTAGTGGATAGCATTAAGAATTGGGACACTACTGAATGAATTAATCCTGTGATGTCTATCACAACGTGTGAATATATACACAAAGTGAAAGAAACGGAACAGAGAATCTCTAGGGAACAACATCTCCCAATAGCATTAAGCATTCAAATAAATTACGACTACCGAGACGAACACAAAATGTGACCAACTCATAGATTTCTCATCTGTATCGTCGGTGTTAACTTCTTCTAGGAACGACCAAACAAATAAATAAAAAGGAATTGCACGTGCGTGCACACGTGCTTCTAAAGAATTTCAAAATTTTGGTCGCTCCATTATATACCAGAACGAGACAATTACAATCAATATAAATGTGATTACTGATGTTAAGAAGCTTTTGTATTGCCAGTTTTCAAAATTACCACCAAAATAGATTTTTGTTCCAAAATTACAATTGCTAACTTTTTCCAAAATAATTCCACAAATTTTATTTTTCCAGAAAATACCACAAAAACTAATTTTCAAAAAAAAAAAATATCACAAACCTATTTTTCCAAAAAAAAACCACATTAAAAAAAAAAACAGTGATGCTATTTTGGATCAAAAACTGTTATATGAATCTGTTATTAAATATTTTATCTGTATAGACCAGAAAAATCATTCTTAAGCCCAATAGATGACTAACTAATATTTATAACTAACAAATGGGCCTAAACTATGGCCCACCCATCAAGAAGAAGGGTTATTATGTAAATATAACTCGGAAGGAAGGGGGTGTTTGGTGACCGAGTGACTATTACGGAGTTTCTCGTAATTCGTAAACCAAACAACACACAGATACCAATTTTATCTCCGTCTCATCTTTGTCTCGGTCTCTCGGGTGTGTGTGTGTGTTTCTAAGGCAAAGAGCGAGAGAGAGAGAGCGATTTGAGTATACTACTGACCAAAAAAAAAAAAAAATCAAACAACACACACACACAAAAAAAAAGAAAATCAATTTTGAGAGTTGAAATCGAAGGGCGGAATACAAGTTCCCGCCATGGTGGCTCAGCAGCTGGAAGAGAGAACCGGCGAGGATCCTGCGGAGACGACCAAGTCTCTCATCTCTGCTCTCAATTACATTTCCCGCGACCTTCCTTTGCCTCCTCATCTCTTCGCCACCGTCTCCTCTATCTACCATGGCGCCTCTTCTTCTTCTTCCGATCTCTCTCCGCCGCCTCCTTCCCCGCCTGTAAGCCATTCAATTCTCTCTCTCTCTCGACCCTCCTCGCCCTCGATTTTCTGTTTTGCCCCCTTTTTTGGTGTTCAATCGATTTTTGTGGTCCTCTGATTTGTTTCTGGAGCATCTTATCTTCGAATTTGTTTGTTCAAAGCTCTTTCCTTTTCTAGTTTCTCGGGAATTTGCATGCTTTTAGTGGCTTGTTTGTTGTCAAATTACATTTCTTAAAGTTTTTATTTTATACATTCTTAAAGTCTTCTGCTTTAATTTGTGTGTTTTTGCAGGGGAATAATAATTTGACTCCCATTGGAGGGGATTTGATGGGCGAGTTTGAGGATGCGCTTTTGAAGCAGAGACCAAACTGTGAATCAGGTTCTCGTTTGGGAGAATTACTTGATAATCGGAATAAGACTCATCTCCAACGCCGCTTATCTGAACTTGAAGGTCAATTATTCTCCTAATCTTACTTCAAACCATTTTCAAGTTGTGATTTTTGTTACCGGGAATTCAATGTCAATTTGGTTGCTAACAAATCTTTGATAAATCCGTGTAATTGTGTTTTATATCAGAGTTACCTTCCACTAGAGGTGAAGACTTGCAAGGAAAATGCTTACTCGAGCTTTATGGGCTTAAGGTATGTGTGACTGTGACACTAGAGTGGTCTTTGTTGTTCTGTGACCTTGTTTTGTTTGAAATTGTGATATCTTTGACACTGTACCTTTGTGAGTTGTAGCTACGGGAATTGCAAGCCAAGGTTCGAACCGAGGTGAGCTCTGAGTTCTGGCTACGTCTGAACTGCGCAGATGCCAGTAGCCAACTATTTGACTGGGGCATGATGCGGTTGCCTCGTCCATTTTATGGTGTTGGAGATCCTTTTGCCATGGAAGCTGATGATCAGTTCAGAAAGAAGCGCGATGCCGAGGTCATTTACCTTTTCTTCAACTGGCTATTTTGGCATAAACCCCTTTTTTAACTATGGCTCATATATCTTATTAGTACGTATGTATTACTAGAGTCTGCTTTCTTGGAACTTATGTAGAGATGGGTTTTATGGAAGTGAAATGAAATATGTACACTAGTTCTAGCGCCTGTGGCATGATAATTTATTACTAGCAGTTTTCAAACATCTTGCTTTGCACCGCTGATGTGTTTAACGTCTTTGTTTTTTCAGAGGTTATCACGTTTAGAAGAAGAGGAGAAGAATCTAATTGAAACCGCCAAGAGAAAATTCTTTGCAGAAGTACTCAATGCCGTTCGTGAATTCCAGTTGCAAATTCAGGCGACCCAAAAACGCCGTAGGCAAAGGAATGATGGTGTGCAGGTATGTGATACGAGACTTTGGTTAGGGTAGAGTACGGTTAGGGCGTTTTTAATTAATTAGGGTTTCATAATTTCCTTTCTATGTTAAGAGTGTTTTCCTTTTTGCTCTAGGTTTATGATTAAGTTGTATCACATAAGGGTCTCTAATAAGAAACCAACTTCCAATTGCAAATAACTTAATCTCCGAGAGAGACTAGAGCTAAGAAGAAGCTTAGCCTAAATCTTCTATCATCTTTATTACTGTGAACAATGTTTCATATCAGTGTATGATATCAGCAACTTATTTATTATAAAGGTAGTTTTCTATATTATCAATGTACAAACTCTTTAAAGATAAATAGTTTCTACATGATTTAATTTTAACAGGCTTGGCATGGGAGACAAAGACAACGTGCAACACGTGCTGAAAAGTTGAGGCTAATGGCCCTTAAATCCGATGATCAAGAGGCATACATGAAACTAGTAAAGGAGAGTAAGAATGAAAGACTGACCACTCTTCTAGAGGAGACTAACAAACTTCTTGCTAACTTGGGAGCTGCTGTTCAGCGTCAGAAAGATGCGAAACTTCCAGAAGGCATTGAACCACTGAAAGACTCAGAATCTGACTTGTCTGAACTTGATGCTCCAAGAAGTGAACCACTGCAGGATTTGCTTCCTGATCAGGATCTTGATATCGCCGAGTCTGACAATAACGACGACTCTAATGATTTACTAGAAGGACAGAGGCAGTATAACTCTGCTATCCATTCAATCCAAGAGAAGGTAATATTGATATCTGTAGTACATTCGGTAGCAGTACGGTTATATTTGTTTAAACAACTGCCATCTTCGAGACCAACGGATTCAGTAGCAATATATGCTTTCTTTTAACAGGTGTCAGAGCAGCCTTCCCTTCTACAAGGTGGGGAACTACGATCCTATCAGTTAGAAGGGCTCCAGTGGATGGTTTCTCTATTCAACAATAACCTCAATGGAATTTTAGCTGATGAGATGGGTTTGGGGAAGACTATCCAAACAATTTCGTTGATTGCGTATCTTCTGGAGAATAAAAATGTGCCTGGGCCTTATCTGATAGTGGCTCCAAAAGCTGTGCTACCAAATTGGGTAAACGAGTTTGCTACATGGGTACCAAGGTATGTTGCAACCAGTCTCTCTCTCTCTTCTGGTGCTGGGAACTTTTACCGGTATGAATATCTGTCTGAAATTCGTCCATTATGTTCTTTGACAGCATTGCAGCTTTTCTTTATGATGGACGTTTAGAGGAAAGAAAAGCAATAAGGGAAAAGATTGCAGGAGAAGGAAAATTTAATGTGTTGATAACACACTACGATCTTATCATGAGAGATAAAGCATTTTTGAAGAAAATTGACTGGTATTACATGATTGTTGATGAAGGACATAGGCTGAAAAACCACGAATCTGCTCTCGCAAAGACTCTACTAACAGGGTACGTCAAGTGAATGATTTTAGCTGACTGTTATGTTTATGGCTACTCTGATCTATCTCCTCAAGAATTATGAGGAATTTGAGTATAATTTTTAACAAAATATTCTGGTGGATGCAGCTATCGTATAAAACGCAGACTTCTGTTAACTGGGACACCCATACAGAATAGTCTTCAAGAACTATGGTCATTGCTTAATTTCCTCCTTCCTCACATCTTTAACTCGGTTCAGAACTTCGAGGAATGGTTTAATGCTCCTTTTGCTGATCGTGCTAATGTCAGTCTTACGGATGAAGAGGAGCTGCTGATTATCCACCGTCTGCACCATGTGGGTTCTGCGGCTACATTATTACCTTCAGTCTCTTACCAAATTCTGTATGCAGTGTTGTTTCAGTTTTAACTTGCTCTCTGGCACCTTCAGGTTATAAGGCCGTTTATACTGAGAAGGAAAAAGGACGAAGTAGAGAAATTCCTTCCTGGAAAGACACAGGTCATACTGAAGTGTGATATGTCGGCGTGGCAGAAAGTGTATTACAAACAAGTTACAGACATGGGCAGGGTTGGCCTTCAAACAGGTTTGTAGCTTAACTCTCTTATACTCTCTCCAAGATTTGCCCTCATCTTTAAGGTAAAGAAAATGAATCAGAAAGTAAAGCGAATCGTGATGTGCAGGATCTGGGAAATCAAAGAGTCTGCAAAATCTAACGATGCAGTTAAGAAAGTGTTGTAACCATCCGTATCTATTTGTTGGAGGAGATTACAACATGTGGAAGAAACCTGAGATTGTGAGAGCTTCAGGGAAATTTGAGCTCCTTGATCGTCTCCTTCCTAAACTGCGCAAGGCCGGACACAGAATTCTTCTCTTCTCCCAGATGACCCGTCTCATTGATGTTCTCGAGATTTATTTGACACTTAATGATTTCAAGTACCTCAGACTCGATGGTACCACAAAGACAGATCAGAGAGGGCTGTTACTAAAGCAGTTCAACGAGCCAGATTCTCCGTACTTCATGTTTCTTCTGAGCACGCGTGCAGGAGGTCTCGGTTTGAACCTGCAAACTGCAGACACTGTTATTATCTTTGACAGCGATTGGAACCCACAGATGGACCAACAGGCCGAGGATCGAGCCCATCGGATTGGGCAGAAGAAGGAAGTCAGAGTGTTTGTTTTAGTTAGCGTTGGCTCTATTGAAGAAGTAATATTGGAGCGTGCAAAGCAAAAGATGGGCATTGATGCCAAAGTCATACAAGCTGGACTTTTCAACACGACTTCCACTGGTAAGTTTGTCCTGAGACCTACAATGTGATGATGGCTTTTGCTTTGTATATCAAAATGCTGATCTCGTGATTTGGGTTTTGTGTTTATATCAACAGCACAAGACAGAAGAGAGATGCTTGAAGAGATCATGCGCAAAGGAACAAGCTCACTCGGGAATGATGTCCCCAGTGAGAGAGAAATAAACCGGCTCGCCGCTCGTTCTGAGGATGAATTTTGGATGTTTGAGCGAATGGATGAGGAGAGACGAAGGAAGGAGAATTACAGAGCCCGTCTGATGCAAGAGCAGGAAGTCCCTGAGTGGGCATACACTACACAGAACCAAGATGACAAGTCAAACAGCTCAAAACACCATTTTGGGAGTGTGACAGGTAAGCGAAAACGTAAAGAAATCGTCTATAGCGACACACTAAGCGAGTTACAGTGGATGAAAGCCGTGGAGAGTGGTGAAGACCTGTCAAAACTCTCTATGAGATATAGAAGAGAGGAGTCCTCAAGCAACACAAAGACACCAACAAGTAGAAAAGCGATAGAACCTATCCCAACGGTGAGTGATGGGACAAGCGAGGAGGAGGAAGAAGAGGAAGAAGAAAGACCAATGGAGATGAGTGGGAAACAGAGGGTAGAGAAGTATGGAGAAGAAGGTGAAGAAGAAGAAGAAGAAGAAGAAGAAGAAGGTGAAGAAGAGAATGAAGATAAGGCAATATTCAAGTGGAATACTCACAAGAAGAAAAGGTCGAGATACTCGTTTACGTGTTCTTCCTCTGACTCTATAGCTCAAAGTTCCAATGGAAGTAGAAGAAACTGAGAAAGACGAGGTGAGATCTCTGAGTTGAGGTTGGTCTCTTCTTGAACGTGTTTGTATTATTTAGAGGTGTTTAGATATTCTTCCTCCCAATGTAACTTTTGCCTAACATGTAATGCATATTTTTTATTTGGTCTCTGGTTAAGTTTAGTTTTATTTATTATGTATTACTACTAGTCATGTTTGTTAATGTAGAATGATTCTAGATTCGGGATTGAAAACCCTTTTTCATTTGAGAAAAATAAAACCAATGTAGCATTTTGTTCAAAAGAACCAAGAGACCAAATCATTTTTTAGCCACTCTAAATTTACACTTGCCAAAATAATTTCTGCATGGGAAAAATACACTCACATTCTCCACAACCAAAGCTCTACTATCTTCTGGGCAAAAACTCCACAATGATGCAAATAAAGTTTTTGATGATGCTAGTATGTGTAAGGGAACTTCACTAGATCACAAACTGAGCAATGTTTTTGTATGAGATCTATCATTTCATTCATTTCCTTTTAATTACATAAAGATGCTTATACAAAAGTAAGTTTTTGATAGAGGAGACTCTTCGGGGGCAAAAGGAAGAGCTTTAAGAGATGAGACTTTTATGGAGATTGACAAGTTGCAAAAACCTAAGCGTATAGAAAGAATGCGTGTAGAGAGCTTTAGACGAGTTTTGGACGCTGAATATTCTCACATTCGTCTAGAAAAGATTATCAGGGAAGCGTCTTACTTTTGGTCGTTTGCTTTATAAACATTTCAAAGGTTTTTCTTATCTTACATAATCTTTTCTTCTATTATTTAGCGATTAACCTTGAATTGGTACAATGAAAAAATCAACCAAAGCAGTGAGCCATTTGGAATATTTGTTGATGATGATCAAATATTACGAACTTATAAAAACAGTCTTATCTAAGTTATAGAACTAGCTCTGCGTCTACTTCTCTGCTAACGACTGCTTTCTTTCTTCTGTCTTCACAACTTAACAAATTAGTAGGACTTTGTGAGGACTTTACAAAAGTAATTGCGTATCTCGGGGATTGTTCGCTGCACCAGTTGGTTCGTCCTGCATTTTTTCCGGGAATGAACAAACATGAGAAAAAAACATAGTTAAATCATACTTCATAGCGTAGTAACTTATCACAATTACAAAGACTCTTCTATGTGAATCATATGATCAGCGATGGGCCTATGAACATAAGTTGAACCTTAGATCTGATCCTTCATATTGATGCTAACCCTAGGTGATTTTCGATGATAATATTAAATGTGGTAGGGAGTGAGATTATTATTACTCGGGCTTCAAACTCAGTTTGTCAAAGTGTTCCAAGATGAATACGATACAAGTTTGCCTCAGCGAGATTGCGTTGAATGCTTCTGAAAGGTCGTACATGCTCCCTATGTTTTCCACCGTTATATCCTTTTCATTCGAAGATTGCAGTGTTAGCTTTATATAAGTCATATGCGACCTCTAATTTCCAGTGAGAGAATATGCTGACCTGACAAATGACGTATTCACAGAGTCGCTTGAGCCCATCCAAGAGATACTGATCCGCTGCTCTTAAAACATCTTGTGCAATCTCTGTTGTTGGTATGTTGACTGAGCCAGTGTATATGTACCTGACATTGTAATCCACACATGAGTCAAGTAAAAGCGCGAACCATTCTTAAAAGACAAAGTTTTATAAAAGCTGCAAATCATACCTCATCATTAACTCAAAAACTTCCCATTGAATATTTGGAATCTCGATATCTCTTGCATCTTTTTCCTGCGGGGTATTAATCAACGCAACCTGACTGAGACATTGTAACTCCAATTTTGTGCAGATTTATTCAAGTTCCCATGACAAAAAGTAGATCCACGTAACAGAAAATCTCTAGCCAAATAAGAGAAATTCAGTATCACACTGCTCTAAAACAAAAGCACAAAAACTTATAACTGAAAGAAGTGACACTGATCCTTTCATTAGCACAACACAGCCATTTCGATGCTTAATTATAGAAGCTCACTTACTCGATAACCTCCATCAAACAATGCGCGAAATGCATCTGAAGATGCCAGCAGACAAATTCTGTGAGCATAGAATATCCTGCCTGCGGTATATATTCTCCACAATTTACCTAAAGATTTTGAGAGCTAACAAGACTGTGCTGCAACTACCGAATTGAATTATTACCTTCAACTATAAAGGTTACATCAGACAGCGTAGCATTATTTACATATTGCTCTCCAAGATATATCTGCGACCAAGAACACAAATTACTCAATTTTGAGACTTCAATATTGGAGAACTAACGTTAGAAAGAAACTCACTATTTGTGTAGGAGATGGAGGAGCAGTATCGACAGGAGAAGGCGCCACAGGTTTAATTGCTAATCTGTATAGGGCCACAGCACCATCAAGTTTCTGCTTAGTATCTGTAGAACCAAGAAGTTCAAGAAGCAACTCCAATCCTGTCAGAAAATAGATCTCGAATATAAACCTTCATGCACCAAAAGCATCCAAACTCTACTGCCAGCACCTTAAACTGATAGAATATTCCGAAAACACACTACTTGTTAGCAAAAGAAAATTCAGAAAAGTTGCCACATGCCATTTCCATCAACGAATATGGTCCGCTGATCCTCGGCGGAACAAAGAAGGGCAAGAGCAAGAGCAACTCGTCTTTGGATAGGCTTGTCCGAAACACGCATAAGGTACAACAGATGACTTAAAACCTACAGAAAAACGAAGATATTAAAAGATGTCAAAGCTTTGAATACAGATTTGCTTATCTCTAAAAAGGCTTTGAAAATTACAACAAGTTACAGCAATTTGCTACAAATAGCGGAAGCACCAGGAAATGTCCAAGATAATTTTCACTCACTCTTCCGTGAATTTTCTCATCCAATCTTTTCAATGTTTTTAAAACACAATCTTTAGTTGCCTACAAGAAAAGCGAAAAATTAGGAACATCAAAGAGACAGGTCCAAGGTAAATCGAATTCATATGTGAGGATGTGCTTGTGGAAAGTGGCTTCAGGAGGTAGAGGAAGGGTAACGAGGTTTAACATACTTGAACAATAAACTTTCCATCTTGAAGCTTCTGGACGCCTCCCACCCTGATAAAATCGGACACATTATCCTAAAGGGAAACGGTGGATCAGTAAAGCTATTTAACGAGTTCATGAATCCAGATAAAGAAAACATGCAGAGGGTAACATACAGCGTACCTCATTATCAGCAAGACCATAAAGAGCAAACGCAGCATTGTGTTGCAGAGATCTATTTTTTGAATCAAGAAGCTTCAATAAAGGTTCTAAACCACCCCTATGGGCAATGCCAGCTTGATTGTGATAATCCTGCAGGAAAAGGTATGTCATTTCGGTTATCCAGTAATGCTTAAACACCATTTTCCAGACAAGGACAACCAGAATCCTTGGCATCTGTAACACCACAGTACGAGGGAAACATCACATGATTCAGGGTGCCTATTTGTTATCTAACAGACTAGGAAACTAAAGCAAAATTATTAACACGATCATGATATCAGATATTCTATCCCGAAGTGAAAAGAGGCAACAGCTAAACCGCGAAATTGCAATTTACAATGTTCGAAAAGGTCAACTCTCAAGACTCAACAAACAAATATCTGAAATAATAACCTGTGCCAGTCTCCCTAACGCAAAGGCTGACATTTCCTTCACCTTGACTTCAAGTGACTGAAGCATCTCGATCAAAGGACCGACAGCCCCCCTTTGCACTATGTGTGCCTGCAAAGTTATCACTTTAGGCATCATATAAATCATGGGAAAAAGATTGGCTAAGTGGCATTGGGAATGTATATTTCTACACAGATCAACAGAAGCAAACAACTTATCCCCGCAACATGGACAGAATGCCATTAGACCAGACAGCGACTAAAACAAAACCAAGGATTAAAGAAGTGGGAATATAAAGCAAGAGATCGAAATTTCACCTTGCAATCAGAATCAGCAGAAGCAAACTGTCCAAGTAACAAAGCTGCCTCTCTTTGGCTCTCGGAGCAACAAGAACTAAGGGAAAAAAAAATATCAAGAACCAAAACGAATGTGAGGATAACAGTATTAAAGCACGATAGCAGATTAACAAAAGAAAAGCATTAGTGAGAGGTAGATAAGCAAGTACGAATTACATAAATTACAACTTTGTTGAAACCAACCACCTTATTTCACATACCTGAGAAGACTAATGACAGGCTGCAAGGCACCAGCATCAAGAACCTTCTTTTTAATGTTTACAGACGAGTGTACTAGATTACCAATTACGCCAACCTGAAACTTCAACCCAACTGGTTAAGTTGATGTCAATTCCACATATTACATCAACTAGCAGAAAAATTGATGTTACTAAAACTCTCAACCCAAAATTACCGCTTCATAATGTATTGCAGCGTCCTCTGATCCTAGCATTCGAATGAGCATTGGAAGAGCATTGCAGTCAATTATCTGCAAGAAACGAGTTGTGATCATGCTCCATTCCAAAATTAGGTAAAGTCTGTAGTTAACAAACTGGCAAACATTTACTCGGTTCTTGTTATCATCATTTCTAAACGCAAGGGTTCTCAATGCCCCTGCAGCTGATCGCTGAACTTTTGGATCATCAAATTCAAGCAACTCCACAAGTGTTGGAACACCACCTTCTAACCTGTTCATCCAAGAACTGGCAGTCATGTGAGTGGTTCTTCTCCTAAATGCCAAAAATTGAAAGCAGGAAACCAATCAAAATATGCTGACCTTACAAGGGACTTGATACTGTTATTCTCATGAGCGAGATTGATAATGGCATCAGCAGCTCTTCTGATCACAGATCGAGAACTATGACCATCTTTGTTTCTCTTCAACAAATTCACAAGATGGGGCAATGCACCATTGTCTACTATCAGCTTCTGGTACTCCGGCTACAAGCATTCAAATTCCAAAACAAGATATCACGCAAACTAGAACAAGGCAATTAGATTCCAGAAAGTAGCAGCACGAGTGGAGAGTATGAATCAAAACCTTAATTGCGAGATAACCAAGAGCGAACGCGCTACCCTTCTCGACCTCGTGTTCGAACGACTTTTGAGCTTCATCCCCGTCGCTGTACGGCGGAGCCTGTAGATGCTTAACGAGAACTGGAACAGCTCCTTCTTCGACAATCGCGTCCACAAAATCCTCTGATGCATTGAATTCCATAAAATCACTCGATAAATCATGCATAGAATTGAGTAAGAAACCGACGGATGGAAATCAGTTACAATCGAGGATGATTCACCGTTTTTAGCGATCTCAGCCAGAATTAGGGTGGCGCGCTTTGCGACTAGGCGATCGGCTTCTTTCCAGGAGAAGGTGGAATTCAGTGTTTCAACTTGAGCGGCGATCATTTGGAGGAGCGCGTGGCCTCCGCCGGCAGCCACACCGGAGATCTCTCGCTCGTCTCCTTCTTCCAGTTTTCTCTTCTGCCCCTTGCGCTCCAGGAAGCTCCCGTCGTCTACATTTTCCGGTTGTTGCTCCATCACTCACACAAGAAGCAGCGATTTCAAATTTTCAAATACAAGTAGTCAGCAGAGAGATAAAATCAGAGGTATTTTTGGGATCTGCGTGCGAAGAGAGAAAAAGCGTACGTTTTATTTGTTTTTCTCTGTTTCCCACTAGTTAATAAATTAAATTCAACGTTTTCGTTTTTTTTAAGGGCCTTAAGGCCTTCTAAGGGCTTTCAATAAATAAATTTAACGTTATCTTTTGTTAAGGCTTTTACTCCTTGAGCCCATTGACTGTGAACGACTTGTAGTTGTAGCATGGTAGTTTGTGGTAGACTGATAGTGCCTTTAAGCTTTGTTTGTTTAAAGTTGATGTTTAAATTTCATTTTCAATGTTTGATGAACTATAGATATCTGTGTAAACCTGTTATAATTTTATTGTGGTTTAATTACACATTTTACACATTACATATGAAAAGAACATGTCAAAAATATGTTTTCAATTTCAAAAATGTCTTTAGTTCCAGTTAGATGTATTATTGTATATGTAAAATGCCTTACAATTTTCTTAGAGGCAAAACTCCTTTTGTGAAGACTCGTTAATTTTGGACTCGACTCCGGGCATCAAAGTCAGTTTATTTTTTAAAATCCTTGTGTGAGAGCATTCACTATCCGTCGAGAAATCCGCTTATCCTTCCTAATAACATCTTGTTTCAGTTTAGTAGGTTTCTATTATTTTAACGATTTTCACTAAAATAAATAAATATTATTTTAGAGACTTCTTGGACCGTTGTGGTCGGCCACAAAGTAGACGTGTATGAGCTTTGAAAAACAATGCAAAGAGATACCATATAGTAATCTATTTTATTAATGCTAGCAGCCTAGCACATAAAATAAAATCTTGGGAGGCACACACGAGCACGCTTTGCATCCAAAACTTTAATGAAATTTGCACTGAAGAGAAGCAAAGAAAAGTGAGGACACGTAAATTCCAACCAAAAAAGTGCAAGGAAAATGCTTAGCCTAAGGTAAAAAAATAGTAAATCACTTAAGCAGTGTTTTTAGTTTGAAGAAACTACAAATCAGAAAAGTTAAGCATGTCGGACCGGGAGTACTGGATAAATTGTCTTACCCGCCGGTTTAATTCCCAATTTCTCAAATAGACCGCAACTGAAATAACGGAATAAAGATAATTATTATTATTTTTCTGAAGAAAACAAAAAAGAAAGAGGCAAAAAAAAGCCGAAATTTCGAATACAAATAACAACTTCGTCTCCTTCCTCTCTGACCTGTTCCTCTAATTCTCTGCTTTTTCTCATTCTTCATCTCTGGAGCTGGAGGGTCAACCCCTCCTTCTTCCAACCTAAAACCCTTTTCTCTGTCTCTCTCTCTTTTATGCTAACTGCTTCTTAACAACCGTCTCCGCCGCCATGTCCCATCTCCGCCTCATCCTCCTAGCCGTGGTATCTCTCATCTCTTCCTCTATCTCTCAGCCATATACCCCCTCAGGTATGGCCACCATCGCTCTCATTCTCTTCCATTGCGTATTTGTATTTTCTGATTTGTCCTCAATTCCCGATACCTAATTTTCCGATTTCTAATTTAGCGATTCTGATCGATTGCGGCGCTTCCACCTCCTCTGTAATCGGCGACCGGAGATGGATGTCCGACGAGAATTTCACCTCCAGCGGAACACCGAAGAACGTCTCAGATCAAGTGCTCGACGAGATATTACTTACCGTCAGATCCTTCCCGCTTAACCTCGACGGCGCTCGTCACAAGTTTTGCTACGTGATGAGCGTCTCCCGCGGCTGGAAGTACATGATCAGGACGACCTACTACTACGGAGGAGTTAACGGGAAAGCCACTCCTCCGCCGGTATTCGATCAGATTGTCGACGGGACGTTCTGGGGCGTCGTCAATACCACCGCCGATTACGCCGACGGCCTCGCCTCTTACTACGAAGGGGTTTTTCTGGCGCAGGGAAAATCCATAAGCGTCTGCATTGCTACCAATTCTTATACCACTTCCGATCCTTTTATCTCAGCCTTGGAGGTCATCAGGCTAGATGGTACTCTTTACAATTCCACCGACTTCGCCATTTCCGGGCTAAGCCTTGTCGCTAGGCATGCTTTTGGATACAGCGGACCAATCATCAGGTAAGCTTTTCACTACATTTTGTATGTTTTAAGCGACTAATTTTCCAGAAATTTGCTAAATCTTCAGAAATAATGAAATCACTTTGAATCAACATTCTATGTTGGCTTTCAGGTTTCCAGATGATCAGTTTGATAGGTTTTGGGAGCCTTATTCACTAAACTCGACGGTGCCAAACAATCGGAAACTAGAGGTTTCTGGTTTCTGGAACCTACCGCCTTCGAGGATATTCAACACGGATCTAAGAGCTGCTCAGGTTCAACCTTTGGAGTTCACATGGCCCCCAATGCCCTTGAAAAACTCCATTTACTACATTGCGCTGTATTTTGCGCATGATTCTGACTCATTGGGAGATGGATCAAGAGTCTTCGATGTTTCTGTGAATGGAATCACATATTATAAAGAGCTGTCTGTCACTCCAGCTGGTGCGGTTATCTTTGCGAGCAAGTGGCCTCTTGAAGGTCTCACAACGTTAACTCTAAGTCCTAGGAGTGGTTCAAGCCTTGCCCCTCTTATCAATGGTGGTGAAATGTTTGAGTTGATATCTCTTGGAGGGAAAACTCTAGTTAGAGATGGTATGTATGGCTGAAAACAATTCTGGTTGAGCTGTGGTAGTTTTTGACTGCTGATACCATTTGTTTAACATGTTGATTTGCCTTCTTTCTTCTGCAGTAACTGCTCTGAATGCAATTAAAAGCAGTTTCCAGAACGCACCGGTTGATTGGAACGGGGATCCTTGTATGCCTAAAAATTACTCGTGGTCTGGAGTAACTTGCACTGAAGGTCCCCGAATTCGCGTAATCGCTTTGTGAGTTGGAACTTTGCCAAAATTGTGTCTGTCTGTGTCTTTTGATGCATTAGTTTGAGATTTACTGACACTTTTCTAATCCATTGTTGTTCCCAGGAACTTGACTAGTATGGGACTTTCAGGCTCGCTAGCACCTGAAGTTTCAAAATTAACAGCATTATCCTCAATGTAAGTACCTTCTTGAAAAGTGAACAGTTAAATCTACGCATGGACGTCAAGAATATCAATTGATTTTCGTGTGTTTTGAACAGTTGGCTGGGAAACAATTCACTCTTGGGAAGTATACCCGACTTGAGTTCACTCAAATATCTGGAATCAGTGTAAGTGGATAATTTTTTATTTCATTTCACTACTTGTACTACACATTTGAGCCTATCGATGACAATAGGCTCCAGTTAAAAAGAGACTCATAAGTTAATTTCATCCTTCTTTTTTTTTCCCTATGTACAAGGCACTTGGAAGACAATCGTTTCAGTGGAAACATTCCTTCATTTTTCGGTGGAGTGCCGCACTTGAGAGAACTGTAAGTTTCCATTCTCACATTACCATTTTACGGTCCTTTGATTATCGGTTTGAATCCTTCTCTAGAATAAGTTGCATATTGTCTGCCTCTTCTGCTCAAGATTCTTGCCTTGTGGATGGAAAAGACATTATACCTAACCAAACAACAATTAGCCCTTTTTGTTTTGGCATCAGTCCTTTTGTCTTTTAGCTTTACCTTTTAAGATTCATAGGGAATACTAAACTGTATACACTTTGCACTAGATCAGCATAAATGTAATCATGTCTCCTATATATATATATAAACACACTCAGTTTCATAGTTCTTATACTTTGTTCTTGAACCTACATGCCAATTGTGTTTCCGTGAGCATGAATTTCTGATTGAGTTATGTATGTTTTATGGATAATTAGGTTCTTGCAAAACAATAACCTAACAGGCCAGATTCCAAGCAATCTTCTTCAGAAGCAAGGACTTGATCTAAGGTAAGCTACAAAATTCCCAGAGCGGTTTTCACCATACAGTTCTCAGTAGTTTATTGGCTAATACAAATACTCTATGATTCTTTATACTTCAGGACTTCTGGTAATCCCTTTTTGACTCAACCGCCAAGTTGATTCGGCATTCTTAAGAAGAAGGCGACAATGAATTGAGTCTGTGTTATAGTTTTGTAGAGCTTGTGTGTACATTAGAAGCCTCGCGTGTACAATTTACTTAACATATCTTAATGGTTCATTCTTTTTAACACTTTTGGGGTGGGGGAGAGATAAGAGAATACTGATTGCCTTGTGTTGTTTCATTTCTGCTGTGTCATGAAAAAATACGTCATCGTTGTATAATGAATCTTGTGATAAATGGAGTTTATATGTTCACCTGGAGTTAAGACTTGCAGATATTTCTTGAACAAAATATCAATCGATATGCCAAATAAGATAAGAGGTCAGGAAAATACAAAAGAAATTTGAATGACGAGAGCTCTCTAGTCTGCAAAAGTGGAGCCCAGTTCCAAAATGGTGAAGCACAATCAATTGGTGCAGAGAAAAGTAATTTTTTTTAGAAAACATCTGAATCTTGCATGTGCCCATCAGTCTTTCATCATTCACTTTCTCATCATTAACTAACAGACAGATTGCTCTGCCTTCTCTTTTCTGTGTCATCGTTTTTGTTTTTGACATTTACTCTTTGTCTCGCACATTTCACATCTCAACGTTCAACACATCTAAATCACCTCTTCGTTTTTTTTCTAATAACTGAATACGTTTTGGGTCCACAAAGAAAAGCAAAATGGAGATGAAGAACAGAGGAACTCGAGTTTCTTAACATCAGATCTCAAACCATAAAGCTTAATAAACACGCAAAATACATCTGATAGAATGCTTACTCACATGCATTACAAGTTACAGATCCCATGAGAATCTACTCGAGAATTCGAACAAACCAAACCAACAATTGTGTCCACCGAAAGATAGAATCGAACTTCTTAAGTGCGTCTCTCTACTCTGTTTTTCTTGAGTGAAATCGGAAACAGAGGAGGAAACGGAACAGAGGATTTAGAAGGAGTGCAAATAGGGACATGAATCATCGGCCTAATCCTCATACTCGCCGATCTCGTCCTCTCTAATCCTTTCTTACCTCTCTTCCCTTCTTTCTCTCTCTCCTCTCTCTTCGCCGCCGCATCCTCAAGCGAGCTGGATGATGACGTAGAGGACGACGGAGACAGCGACGACACCGTCCTCACCGACGACGAAGAAGACGAGTTCCTCTGTTTCTTTAACCGCAAAAGCTCTTTCCAAAGCACTGTGCATTTCGGAGGACGAGGAGATGGATCTTCGTCTATAAACCAACTCACTCTGTTATTCTCCTGATCTTTGTTCTTCATCGTCACTACCACTTTACGATTCTCTTCGTCTTCTTCTTCTTTCGTCTTCAAGGTTACGTTTTTAAGCTTCTCTGAATGCTTTACTTGCCAGAAAGGAAGCAACTTTCCTTCAGAGAAGAGTTCGTCCGCGCTAAGCATCCTCTGTGGACTCACGTTTTCCGACAAGAACTCAAAGTCGGCGACTTTCACTGACCCTTTTGCCACATCTTTCTCTAGTTCCTTGCACAGTACGGGACCGCTGATGCAGATGAAATCTCCACCGTCGGATAAATCAGCTGAGAAGGAAATACGAGGTCCAATCAACGGTGGCGATTCCGTCTCTGAAACCATATCTTCTACTCTCTCTCTCTCTCTTGTGATCAATTCCAGCAAGTGATCTCTCCTTCTCTGCTTATAAACTTCGGTGGAAGTCAAGAACTTGTGAGCGAATCGTGCTATAGACGTGTGTCTGATTTTACTCGTATCTGTAAGATCGAGAGAAGAGTTCGAGCAAGTGGTGGACTTTGTGAGAGTAATGGATGATGGGAGATAATAAATAAATGAAAAGGAAAGAGAGGTATTAAAAGGAGAACACAGAGTGAGTTGATAATTAATAATTAAATTAAGTAAATTGATTTTAGAATAGTACTTAATGAAGAAGACGATCACATGGATACGTTGGTGGGAGACACAAGCAGACAAATTACAGACATGTAATTAGAGTTGTGGTTTTAAGACCATTGGAGATTAGCCATGCAACTGTACATAGTACAATAATATATTTAGAATCTTGCATTGATCGAGATTAAATTTAAATTTTTAAAAAATCTTACAGTTTTCTGATAGAGAAAAGGATGGATCAGTCAAAGGGGAGAGAGGGTAATGAACAGTTAACACATGTCGGCACATGACCCTCGCGTCGTTGCATGTGATTAATAGTAATACACACATATGACATTTAGTTCCGTTATATTTTTTGTTCGAAATCTAATAGTACGTTTTTTTTGTTTATATTGTTTTTCTTAAATCTTGTGAATTCTACACACGACCCAAAGAAGAAACGAAAACAAATACTTTTGTTTTCTTATATCAATGTAAAAAGAAAGGAAATGATGCATAGAGACCTTCTAACTACATAGAAAGGAAATGATGCATACAGAGTACAGACCATCTAACTACAACTACAGTAGAACCTCTATAAAGTAATACTCGATAAAATAATATCTCGATAAATGAATAGAATTTTCAAGTCCCGAATTCAGTTTTTGATCTAATTATCCCTCGATAAATTAATAGTCTCGTTAAAGTAATAAAATATTGTGGTCCCAACGTTATTAATTTATAGAGGTTTTACTGTACAAAGCAATCATATATGAACACAAAATATTAAATATGAAAGTAACTTATCAATGTAAAGATCGAAGTGGCTGTTGTTTAGTGGTAAGAATTCCATGTTGTGGCCGTCTCTGACCTGGGTTCGATTCCCAGCAGCTACAATCTTTTTACTTTTTGTTTTAAAAAAAAAAAAAAAAAAAAAAAAAAAAAATTTTTNAAAAAAAAACTTATCGATGTAAAATGGATGTAAAATAAAGCAAATGATGCCGTCGGAGAAAACAAAAGAGTGAATAGTGATTTTTTAAGTTCCTTTAAACAAAATAATAATAGTTCAACAACCATATAGGCGGACAAGAATAAAATACAAAAATTATTTGAATCATAACATACAGGTCTTTGTGAGAGTTTATAAGTTTTTATTTGAGATTAGAAATTCTATTGAACTAATAGATCTACGAGCAAATCACAGATTTTACAATACAGTATAACCTCTATAAAGTAATAATCACTATAAGATAATAAATTTCTTCGGTTCCAACTCGGACTAGTGTAAAAATAAGCATAATGCGATAAGATGATAAATTATAATATTTTTAAAACTCCTATGTAAAAATATGGTCTCAAATATAAGTTAAAGTAATAATTTTATAAAACTATACATTGTATATGCTTAAGAAAATTATTTAACTATGAATTTAAATTTATCTCTAACTTGCTATTATATAAAAAACTCATAATGCAATTTTTCTATACATGTAAAATTGTTAACCATATTCTAAACACAATATTTTCAACTTTTTAGTAGCTATAATTTTTTCTAAACTTTTAATTTTTATCATGTATAAAAATTTATATAAATATTTCAATAAACTAATAATATACTCCCTCTGTTCTCCTATATGTGGCTTTTTAGAGAAATAAATTATTCATAAATAAAAAGTTTTCTCACAAATCAATGCAAACATCTATTGTATTTTTTTTTTTACTATTAAAATTGATTTTCTATTGGTTGAATTATTTTGAAAATAATGATAAAACATATTTTGTTTTGAAAAAAATAAAATATTAATTGATTTCTTAATTTGTGTGATTAAGTCTAAAAAAGCCAGTTATTGGAGAACAAAGAAAGTATGTTTTATTACGATATATAAAAGATTTGATCATAATTTCAAGTTTATGTATGTCATATTAACAAATAAATTATTTTATATTTTTAATTCATTATCGTATAAGAATAATATTTAAGATTATAATTAAAAAAATATGTTTATAAATTAATAAATATTAAATTAATTCATAAAGTAATACCTTTATAAGATAATAATTTTTTTAAATCCCAACATTATTACTTTATAGAGGTTTTACTGTATCTCCATTCAAGACCACGTATTTGAACCGATGTGATATTACATTAGACGTTCATGTCACTGAATCTAATGTATATGATCCAAATTAATAAATTTAAGGAAAGATTCAAATACAACTTGTTTGGGTTGTGTTAGATGGGAGCTGTGTTCAAAATTTCGTTAATCGCTATTCAGTCGGTCGGTCACCGATTAGCGATTTTTCAAAAATCAGTATTAAATCGGAGATTAATCAGGTTATAATTTTTATTATATTTTAATATATTTTTAAAATTATATTTTTTTTGTATGACATTAATACCAAAATCATAAACTCATACAAAAGATTATATTAAACTTTTTTTACTAATACATATTTAATACAAAAGAGCTTCAATTTTGTTCTTATTTTTACTAATACACACATATATATATTTTGTTCTTATGATTTGGGCTATTTTCAACACAAATGGACTTCAAATTTTTATTAAAACAAAAAAGGTCCAAACGACTTTAGCGATTAATCGACAATTTTTCAATTAATCGGTTAAACCGATCAAACCACGGTTGACCGATTAATTATGCCGATTAAGCAAAATCAGTACGGTTGGCACCTGATTAGCTATTAATCGGTAAATCGGCCGATTTTTTGAACACAGGATAGGAGCATCAAAATATATCTTTCACGAGTGTTTTTTAAAAAAAAATTACGTACTTTTCCTCCAAATCCTGGCATGACTTTTGTATATAGCTTATGAGGATTGTCGCATAATTATAAATTTTAAACACAATTAGTTCCTATATTCTTTAAAATCAAGAGTTTAAAAGTACCAGCAGACAGTTTTAAAATTTAATATTTTCCTAAGAGAATTAGATAGCTTTTCTCTTATTTCTGAGTGTTTTTTTTCCACAAAGCATATTATCATAAATTCATAATATACAACACTTATAAGCAATAAGCAAACCATTGTCATCTGAGAGACAAACAGACAATAATAATCTAGATGGGGTTATATATACTGAAATAGTAAAGATAATTAAAAAATAAATCCAAGTAAATACTTGGAAGCACGTTGAGCCGCGGGTTTCTTGGTGTTGGACCACTCGTTCTAGTTCTAAATTTTATAATTTGTCAACGTTTTGATTCTAGTTATTTTGAGCTGCTTATTTTACTGATATTAACTCCAAAGGCTTTTTTTTTTCAGGGAAAATTGGCAATTTACCCCAAAAAAACTCTTTTCTTGTCCACGTACACTTTCACAAATCCACTTTGTCCTTTTTGACAATTAATCCAAATTTACCCTTCAAATTGATTAGATATAGTTTTGATTAAAATCATAATTAAAATAGAAAAATTTAATTAAAAAGCCTTTTTCTAACATTTTAATTAATTAAAAAGCTTTTTTTTTTCCCTCTCATCTTCTTCTCTCTTCCCCGATATCTTTTTCTCTCATCTCACAGAGCTGACGGCGGCGATCCTCTTCCCCTCATCTTCATCTCTTCGCGATTACCTAAATGTCATTGATCTCCACCATAACCAACTCTCCGACCAGATCCAGCAACAATTGGGGCTTATCACGAGGTTAGCGGCATTTTATGTCTCGTATGATAAATTATTCAGTCCTATTCCTGCGAATCTGGCACTCGAAACAGAACTTTCGCTGAAGACGTTATAGGCTTCCTCTCATATTCAAGGTCAGTATTGGTTTCCGAATATCAGAGGTTTTTTGTTAGGGATTTTGTTTGGCTGGCAAGGGAAATGTTG
>OVBJ01001227.1:0-31575 GCA_900406535.1 Noccaea bulbosa
GAGAGGGAAGCTGACGTGTCAAGCTCTTGTGAGACACAACTCAACTTTTAAAGTATAATAATAGATATAGATTAAACACACAAAAATTGTTTTAAGTTCCAATTATTTTAATAAACAATTGTTTGGAGACCAAAAGATTATTTTGCTATAAAGGTACCAGTATATTCAATTTTTATTTAATAATGAAGGGATTTCAAAGAGAAAAACAAAGTGGATAAAGTGGTGGTACTGTGGACGGCGAACACAGAGAGATACAGCAATGTGGTGGTTGGTCTCAACGACACGACGGAAAATCTGATGTCATCTTTGGACAAGAACGAGCCTGAGATTTCTCCTTCTACAATTTACGCCATTGCTTGTGTTCTTGAGAATGTTCCTTTCATCAATGGAAGCCCACAAAACACTTTTGTCCCTGGTAATTAAGTAAACTGTAGACAGTGACAAGTGTATAGTTTAATCACATTAACTTAAACTGAAATGTTACATATATTACAGGGCTTATTGAATTAGCAATCAAGAAGAACAGTTTGATCGGAGGTGATGACTTCAAGAGTGGTCAGACCAAGATGAAATCTGTCCTCGTCGATTTCCTTGTTGGCGCCGGAATCAAAGTAACCACTTAAGTCGATCTCTTTAATGTTATTTCATTTTTATATCCTAATGTTAATTGCATATATTTATGAACATAGCCAACGTCGATAGTGAGCTACAACCACCTTGGTAACAACGACGGCATGAACTTGTCGGCGCCGCAAACATTTCGGTCAAAGGAGATATCGAAAAGCAATGTTGTGGACGACATGGTTGCTAGCAACGGAATTTTATACGATCCTGGTGAACACCCTGACCATGTTGTCGTCATTAAGGTGATCGATCATTTTTTTTTTTTTTCTACTTATAAGTATAGAATCACATTTATGTTTAACGCTTTTCAATCCGTCCTTCTAATATTGTAATATCCAAAGAAGCATACAGACAAAAGTCGGTTTCCAAAACTAACAAAATATTTGTGGATGGTGTTGCAGTATGTGCCGTATGTAGGAGACAGCAAGAGAGCAATGGACGAGTACACATCAGAGATATTCATGGGAGGGAAGAACACAATTGTGATGCACAACACTTGTGAAGACTCTCTCTTGGCTGCTCCTATTATCTTGGACCTTGTTCTTCTCGCCGAGCTCACCACCCGGATCCAGTTCAAGGCCGACAATGAGGTTTGCTGCTGTTTTCAATATCCTTAATAGTTCAATGATTTTGGTCACGTTAAGATATATTTTGATTGTTTGCTTGTTTGTGTTTACGTTTAGATATTTTCAATTTAAATCAAAAGGTCCGTTTGGTTATAAATCAAAAAAGGCTAGATTATGAATTTGATTTGTTGGTTTCCTTTTTGGCAGGGAAAGTTCCATTCTTTCCATCCGGTGGCTACTATCCTGAGCTACCTCTGAAAGGCACCATTGGTAAGCAAAACGAAGCAAACATCGTGCCGTTTTTGAATTTTAGCGATGTTTACTTCTCAGATCACTTTTTTGAGCTTTTCATTCTGATGAATGTAGGTCCCACCGGGCACGCCAGTTGTGAACGCTTTGTCGAAACAGCGTGCAATGCTTGAGAACATACTCAGAGCTTGTGTTGGACTTGCTCCTGAGAACAACATGATTCTCGAGTACAAGTAGTGATGAATTAGATCAATCAAACCGATCAGCATTTGAGATTCGCTCCTTAGCTTTGCTTTTTCATGTTGTGATGAATAATTGTACGTTTCTCATTTGTTGTTCACAAATGTCATCCATGTGGTTTCGTTATCTTGCCGAGAATAAAAGATTTTCGTGACCTCTCAGGGTTTCTTTTCATGCACTGATGTAATACATTCATTAAAACAGAGAGCCATGAACAAGTTTGATCAACAATGTATCGACTTAATCATATTTCAGACAATGGTTATATAATATAACTTATAGACACAAGTGAAAAAAAAACAGAAATCATATTTCAAAATGATGTAAATTTGAGGAATAAAAGACGCACAATATTTCTCTTTATTATGTTCTTCTAAATGGTCACCATCGAGAGGACAAACAACAGAAAAACTGGAGAAAGAAATGAGACGTAACTTTGGGGTGTAAGAACAACAAAAAAAAAAAAGGACGCAAAGGGCATGAATGAATATGATCACTCTTCTTTTCCCATAGCCATCAAGAACTCTCCTTCGCACACCACAGAGCTCCCAACGTATGCTTTCCCTTCCATTTTTGCTATCCCGAACCGTTTCTGCAGCTTCACAAGCGTCATCCTCATCACCAGAGTATCACCTGCAATCACAGGCTTCCTGAATCTGACTTTGTCTATTCCCGCAAAGAAGAAGCTGGTTTTGGATCCGCCTACTTCTGGCTGCAGCATCACTATACCCCCTACCTGAGCCATGGCCTGTGGAAAAACAAAACAAAACAGAGTTTTTTTTTGACGCCTTTGAAGTGTTGTTGTTATGCACAAGATCTGTTAACATACTAATGAACGAAGCTCTATGAAGAAACCTAATCATACATGTGGGATAGAAACAACTGGTTTTATTCATATAAAACTATGATCCAAGATATCCTTTGGAACAGCTTATCTTCATCTCAAATCCAGTCCCTTTCTTAAATTTTCAGGCTCTATTAACACACCCTTAAAACTGCAACTTAAAGGCAAAGCTTTCACCTTCGTTCCCTCATTATATTCCCAAAAACCACCATTCAAAACCAACTAATCAACTAATGAATAAAAAAAAAGCATTTCTATTTCAGGCTTCAGCAAGCAAACATGAATGAATGAAACAAAAGACACTGAAGCTCGGAGTTAGAGGGGAGACAAGCGAGCGATGCGATTACCTCAATCATGAGGACTCCAGGCATAATCGGCCTCTCAGGGAAATGCCCAGGAAAGAAATTGTCATTGATGGTTACGTTTTTGATAGCAACCGCAGATACACCAGCTGTGTACTCTATCACTCTATCCACTAACAGAAACGGGAATCTACATAACAAATCCAGATTCGGATCAGATTGAGAAATCCGATCACACCTTCAGCTAGAAAAGCAAACCATTTTTCTCACCTGTGAGGCAAAATCTCTCGTACCCTATTGATGTCCATCACTGTTGGAAAAGCCTCGTACCCTGAAGATTTGGCATTCACATTTAAACCAAAAAAAAAAAAAAAATTGAAAGTGGAATTGTAAATCAGAATGTTATGAGAGGAAACTACTGAGTTCTATTGGGATCTCTTTCTCTGAGGTGCTCTTCGATTCGTCGGTGGAGGAGCACAAGACGAGGGAGCTGGATCGGCGTTTGGGGCGAAACGCGACGGACCTCGATCTGGAGAGGGGAAGACTTAGCAGTGGAGATACTGGCTGATGACGAGTGATACATGCAAGGTTTCGCGACGGAGCGGCGTTGAAAATGGAGTTAGAGGCAGCCATTGCCGATCGATCGAGAGAGAGAGAGAGAGGAAGGGGCGGAGATTTCCAAGGGAGTTTTGAAAGAGCTTCCAACGGAAACAATGGTGCGGTGAACTGAAATGAGATTACTATATGGGCGTTTTTAATTTTTAGGCCTATGGTGGACTTTTGGTACAAATAAGTTAAATAACTAAGCCCACTCGATTTAGCAGGAAAAAAAAATTCACCTATTTTTCTTTTTCTTTTGTATATTAGATTCGTGTTTTCAACTATTTTCTTCTGTTCATTTGTTAGGCCGCCTCAACTGTTTCTGTTAATAGAAGGTAAAAAGTAAAAACCGCAGGAAATATATTTGTGACCTTTGGTGATAATTGAAACAGCCATACCAACCACGCGCCTACATTGTGTAGCTGCAACTACGTCCGTATACAACAGTTGGAATTTACTATTCAACTAAAATAAAAGGCACTTTATTATTCAACTAAAAATTTAACATATTACAAGATCAACAACGATCCCTTTAGGCTTTAGCTAATCGGAAGAAAAACAAAAAAAGACCAATGAAATTTGAATATACCACAACAACAACTTCAATCGACTCATGCGTCCAACTCCAAATCATTGCGCTGGACATATCTATAAGTTTTGATATATATGAAGTCAAATTATTATTACGTTGACATCAAAAGGCTGTGTGACCTGTGATACAATGATACGTCATGATTTATTCCGTATCGACCTTTTTGTATTTTATACGGAATGACATTTATTATGCAACATTCTGAGTATAATTTTTTTTTTTTCGTTTTGATAGATCATTGTTGATCATTCAAATAATTTTAAAACTAACAAAACAATTCAATAGCTTTTCAAAATTGAAATTTTTTATTTATATTCTTCCCCGTTTTTATACTGTTTCCTCTATGAACTCAAATTTTTTATAGTAATAGATTATTCAGAGGGAGTAAAAAGCTGACACAATTGTTTAGAAAATGGCCTTGTTTTTGTTTGGTGGCTGGTGAGGAAATTAAGTAGATGGGCCACTCCACGCCCAGAGAACTCTGTTGTGCCCATGCAAATGGGTTAAACGAACACATCCACATTCTCTGTTGCACTTATTACCTCCAAATTAACCTTCTTTTACTAATTTTTATGAAAACAATGAGATTTTAAAGTTTAAATACTACTGTGACTATCCTTATGTAATTTGATTGTTGATTAACCGTTTTTTTTTTCTTTGACAACAGTTAACAAATAATTTTTCTTTTAAATTGTCGGAATTATTTGGAAACAAAAAATGCAGACCCATCAATAGCTTGTTTTACCGGTTGTATTGATACGTCATATTGGTCTGTTTTTAACGGATGTAATGAGTACAGTAGACAAAAGCAGTAAACATACATACCTCACGTGTCGTCTTTAGTTACCTAGATTCTGGAGCTCTTTTATCATAAAGACTCTCTGGCTGTGGTTAAATAAAAACAAAGTGAATATAAAAAAAAAAAACTACTTAGTTTAAATTTTGTATTAAAAGTCAAATTTCCATTCAAAGCACGGTGATCTTGACTCATCGTCATTTCTGAAACAACTTTAAGCTTGGATCTTTTTATCCAAATTTAGGCAACGAAACAAATTTAATGAGATTAAACATTCGACAATATAAGAGAACATTATTAATGACACAGTGCTCTCTAATACTATTGCCGTTGTGAATTCAAGTATGGGGACCACCAACCTTGTCTAATTCTGTCAAAAGTTATAACCGAACCAGTTTAACATTTAGAAGAAAAATAAAGGTTAGCGCTAGGCACGGTTTTAGCCCATATTAACCGAAACAGCTAAAACCCGACCGGGCAAAATCCATCAAACGCATCGTTTTCTTTTATAATTAGCGGCTAATCATCGTGGAATCGAGCCACAAACCACAAAACCAGTTGGTTTGGGTTATTGATTTTGGTAAAAGGGAAGAATTGAATAATTTGGTCCCGTTTTAGTTTATTTTTTTAATTCGTACAACATATTTTAGGTCGGTTCAGGTTCGATTTGGTTGATATATTTTATTTTTGTTATTGTTCGGGTTAAATATAAGTAGATATTTATTTATTGGTTTAGGATTTAGATCCGGTTCAACCTGATTCTTTGGGTTTGGTTTGGTGCTTATGTTCACCTTAAGAACCAGGTTGAACCGGATCTAAATCCTAAACCAATAAATAAATATCTGAGCTGGGTTTAAATTTGGACTGGACCGGGTTATCCCATTGTACCATCAGGTAGATATTAAGTTACCCAAGTTCCATAGAAAGTAAAAAAGCCAAGTCGTTGTCAGTTCTGGTTGGGCTGGCTCATCTCATTGCGTGAGAGGCCAATTCACACACAGAGAGAGAGAGAGATACATAATATTTTTTACATATATAAAGAACAGACTGTGTGTTGATAATTCTCATCTCTTGTCCGGACATTGACACAAAAGATGGAATCTGTAAGAAGCAGAAGAGGCAGAGAGAACAACAAAAGTCCAGAGAGGCTAATAAGGTCTTTAAATCATCAGCAAGATGATGAAGAAGAAGAGGCCAAGACAAAAAGACCAATCTTCAGAAGACTCCAAGTTGTTTATTATCTCACTAGAAATGGTCACCTTGAACACCCTCACTTTATCGAAGTCATTTCTCCGGTTAACCAGCCTCTCCGGTTAAGAGGTACATACCAACAACAATATCACAATACTCTGTTTATAGATCATTGGTCTTTTGTGGTTTTGATCTCAATTTTACGCCAAAGCTTCAATTTGTTTGTTTATAACTCATCATTGGTTTTGTCGATGGAGATGTAATGAACCGGTTTAGAGGTAATCTTGCTCAATTTTATGCTGAAACCTTCATTTTTTTCCACACAGCAATGATTATGTGATGAACCGGTTTAAGGATTATGGGTTTTGATCTGTTTAGGTGTTTTTATATAATATTTATGTTAAAGGCTCGTTTTTTTTCAATTCTTTTTTTGGGTATGTGTTTCAATGAAGATGTGACGAACCGGCTTACGGTTTTGAGAGGGAAGTGCATGCCATCACAATACGCTTGGTCATGTAAAAGGTACGGTAAACACGCTTTAAACTGAAGCAAAATCTGTGTCAGAAGCAAAAAAAATTACGTAGCTTTGTTTCAATAATTTATCAGGAGTTATAGAAATGGATTCGTGTGGAACGACTTAGCCGAGAACGATGTGATCTACCCATCGGACTGTGCTGAGTATGTGTTGAAAGGATCTGAAATCGCCGGTAAGTTCAAAATCGAAAATCATTACTAGTCTTGAAATTTGGGTTTTGCAAAATTGAGGTTTTTTTTTTTTTTTTTTTTTTTTTTTTTTTTTTTTTANTTCTGTTTTTTAGTAGAGAAATTTGAAGAGGTACATGTGAACAGACCATTGTCGGGTTCTATTCAAGAAGCTCCAAAAAGTCGACTTCTCAGGTCAAAACCCAAACCTCACAACGGAACGCCGTCGTTTGACGACTCAGAGCTCTATGTCGGAGACGAGGAAGTAGAAGAAGAAGAAGACGGAGAGTACGAACTTTCCGAAGAGAAAACAAGTTACACATCTTCCACGACGCCGCAATCTCGCTGTTCTCGAGGCGTCTCGACGGAGACAATCGAATTCACCGAGAAAAAAACAAACTTGATAAAGACGGAACAGGATTTGCAAGTCCGTTCTGACTCGTCCGAGTTAACTCGTTCCTACCCAGTGAAGCCACGTCGACTCGTCGTTCCGGAGCTGGTTGAAGACGGAGATCCGGTGGATACTGGATCGGGTCGTGGGTCGATTTGGCTCCAGATGATCTCGTGCGGGCACATCGCCAAGCACTACGCACCGACTCTGACGAATTCGAGACAAAATGAAGAGAATCTCCGAAAAGGTGTTTTGTGCAAGAACATTGTGAAGAAGACTGTCGTGGATGACGAACGTGAGATAATAAGGTTCATGTCGGAGAATCCAAGGTTCGGAAATCCACAGGCGGAGGAGAAAGAGTATTTTAGCGGGAGCATCGTCGAAGCTGTGAGCCAGGAACGAGTCACGGCCGAACCCGCGCTAAGGCGATCCAACTCGTTCAACGAGTCATCTCGGTAAACCAACTCGAATCACAATTATGGCTATAACAATTTTTTAATTGAATTTGACTTACTTTCAAATATTTGAACAGACCCAAGACTGTCGATATGGCTAAGGAGGTAAAGGAAAAAGAAGAAAAGGAAGAGAGATCGTTCGTGAAGGCGAAATGCATACCGAGAAGGAAGAGCTCATCGTGTTTAATGTCATCATCGAAGCAAATCAAGAAATAAAGTGACGAATTATTATGATTATGAGTATTTTAGTATTTAAGGCTAAGGATGCAGTAAATGGCAATGAAATTCTTATGAGTAATGTGACTAGGAATATATTCACTTTATTACTAGTGTTTAAATGACAAGTGGAAATGGCAAAGAAGCATAATTGAGTTGCAGTATCGTAAATTATTTTCTTCCCTTTAGGAATCTACCAGATTGATATATCTTGTCGTGTTCTAAAGTAGAAAGTTAAAACTGTACTAACATTTTACCAAACAAGTTAAAACTATTACAATAAATATGTAAATTTAAGTTGAAATCATAGAGATGCCTCTGAAGTAAGGATAATTGACAATTTGACATATCCAGAATAGGAAAAGCGGGTGAGATGATTGGATATAAACCTGCCGTGCATTCACCACATCGATTCGTAGATGTACTTTAAGTTTTAAAAATCTAATCTAGTATTTTCTCTGCCACAAGTTAAAAATATTCCTTTATATAGGTCTCAACGTTCCATAGGTTACCCAAACATTGTCCTTTTTTCTACCAACACTTTTCAATCGTAAAATGAGTATCTAACATTTTTCAATCCTGTGGAAAAAGATTATTTTGACCTTTAAGCAAACTTCGATGTTCAAAACTCGCTACTCTGATAATATTTGGTATACTAGTCTGATTGGCTTAACCACTATGGTTACAGTTGCAAAAGATTGCGAAAGGGGACGGTTATAATTAGTAGTGTTATTAAACAGTTTTACAACTAATAAAATGGTTGGAAACTAGTGCGTAAATACCTATGACTGATTAATTTGCTAGTGTACCACTAACAATAAATTAATAAGTTATATAATTATAATAATAAACATCAAAACTATATAATTTAAATTATTTGTAAAAATCATTAATTCAAAAAATCATTTGTATAATATTTATGTTTATTTTTCCATTTGCCTATAAAGTTATAATTTCAATGAAAAAATAATTTTTGCTGAAGTTTAATGTCAATTATAATTTTTTTAGTTTGTTAAATTTTTATAAGTGATATTAGTATGCAGAAAAAAATTATCTAGAAATATTTTAATGATTATATATATATATATATATATATTTGTAATAAATGGTTAGTGAATATTAAGTTAAAAAGTACTAAATTTATTTATATATTTTATATCATTATAATATTAAAGTCTTATTAATATTTTATTTTTTTATTTTGATTTTTTATAATTATTTTTCTGCAACCGCCAAAAACAACTGCAAACGTTTGTAAAAAATAGCTTTTGAATTTAAAGATTTTGAGCAGTACCAATCGATAAATAGCGCTTTTGATGATTGTTTTCAAATATTAACAATCGTTAACGTAGTGTTTGCGGGTGATAGTGGATGAACCAATCATACTAAAACATCTCAATAAACATATACTATTTCTTATCCAAAATACTAAGAGACTGTTGTTGTTGGCTGTTGAACTCAAACCATATCAACACATCATAATTTGGATAGTACTCAAGTTTTTATTTGGTATTGAATTTTGGACCATGTCGTTTAATCCTATCAATTGTTACGACTTGTAGGAAAACAAATTTTGCATGTGCAACAGCAACAAGGTTGAGTAAAAGGATACAAATCATCTGAATATTTTGCATCATCAGTGTGGACATATGTGCGGACATATGTGCTGTGGAACAAATGTGCTATTAATAACAAGAACAAAAACTTACACGCTGAGGAGAACAAACTAATGTTTTATATAGAATCTATATATAGACAATTTGATATTAGTAAACTTTTGTGCTGAATAATAGCCAACGGATTTTTGTAGGTTTGGTTTGCGTCCACTTATATTATACACAAACTTTGATTCAAAACATTTGTTCTAGTGGTATAGATCCGATGCGGCAGTGGCGGATCCAGGATTATATTTTACGGGGGTCAATATATTTTTTTAAAAATTATCAATACAAAATAATATAAATAATACGATAAAAAAATAAAAAAACACAATGAGTGCATAAATCTTTACAAGTTTCTATTATCTCAGAATATTTATATATTAATTTTTGGTTTATTTAGATTTTAAACCCAACAAAATCATTAAACTAATCATATATAAAAAAAAAATGAACCAAATTTTGAAAGAAATAACTAATATACATGAATATCTCACCTAAAATTCAATATATATGCAAATTATTAACAGAATAAAACGTAAATGTGATAAATTTAAGATTTAGTGAGCGATTACACGATAAACACTTTATAAATAAAGATAGAAATTAGTTATTGATATAATGAAATGTGTGGTAATTAAGGAAAAAATTATCAATTTAGTGGATCCGTTGACCAATATGGATCCGCTGACCCCCCTACGTGGTAAGTGGATCCGCCCCTCAAGAGTTTGAGTTTGAACAAAAGATCAAAGAACAAATGACTAGATTTTATAACAAAAGTTTATGTTTGTTGTTTAATGCAGAAGTTATAATTAGTGTTAGTGCTAACTTTGTACTGTATATGTTTTTTTTTGTTCTGTCAAAATGTCAGATTTGTTTGTTTGTTAAAAACTTCGATGATTATTAATCTGTGATTTTGGATTCTATAGTTTAGTCTATATTAGTTGGTTGTTTTGGTCTGATGAGATTTGATATAGTAAAAGTTAAAACCTATCTGATTCCTTATTCATTTTACTCTGCGGAAACTTTTTTTTTTTTTTTTTTTTTTAAAAACTCNTTTTTTTTTTTTGAACAACTCACTTTGCAGAAACCATTATGATGAAAAAATTCTTGAGGAAATTGTGAAATAGTATAGAAATGATAAATCAAATAGACACAAAAACATTTTTTTATTCAAAAATAAAATGGATAATCAATTAATCATACATGAAAAAGCAGGGGCAAAATAGTAATTGAAAAACTCACATGGCTACTCTTCTGTACTCCAGTATAGCTATCTAGACAATTCACCCAAAATAGAATAACATACGGAAAAAGAAAGAAATAAAAGGAAAAAGGCAAAAAAAGAAAACAAAGTACAAAAAACGCTCAGTATCTCCGGCGACTTGAGCCGTACCTCAGGATCAAATTAGGGCACACAGGCCTCTCGGAGACAGAAGCCATGGGAAGGAAAAAACTAGAAATCAAGCGAATTGAGAACAAAAGTAGCCGACAAGTCACCTTCTCCAGACGACGCAACGGTCTCATCGAGAAAGCTCGTCAGCTTTCTGTTCTCTGCGACGCATCCGTCGCTCTTCTCGTTGTCTCCGCCTCCGGAAAGCTCTACAGCTTCTCCTCCGGTGATAAGTACGACTTCTCCTTCTGGGTTTTCATTTATTTGTCCTTTAAGCTTCGTTTTTCTTCCCTTTACTTTTCCGAGTAAATATAATAATATAAAAATATAAAAGCTTTGATTTTGACCCAAAAAAAAAAGCTTTGATTTTTCAGGCGAATCTCTGGTGGTTTCTTGGTTCTGTGTTTGTTATTGTTTTTAAGGAAGTACAATGTTATGACGAGCTAAAGATTCTTACTTTCTTCGTTTTTCTCTCTCTCGAATCTCTCATTTTTGTTTTCTTAATTTTTTTCTGCATAAAAAAATGTGCATTTCCTTCAAGATATTTTTGACACGTTCTGATGCACACCTGCTGTTAGTTAGTGAAGTTTCTGTCCATCTTTGATTGTTCGTTCATCAGTTGTTAATTAGCTTCAGGGATCCTTATGTTTCAGAAGTGATATTAATCTCAGAATAATTAATGATTAATGTTTCTCTTTTTAGAGTGATCAAAGTCATTGGATCTCTCAGATTTGTATGCAATGCAATGCACTTCGGGGAGATCTATATAATTTCTATAGAATTAGTGCTGAATAATAGATCAAGAACTTATATTTGAATGAATACCACATTGGCAGCAATTGACAATAAGATTACTGTAGACCTTCTAGGAATTTATCCAATTAGCACGGATTTATTTCTTGAAGATTATCCAAATAAGGTTTCTAATTGATAACTTTCATACCTATAGTACTTTGGAATTTAAATATCTTCAATAAAACTCAGCCTCACGATTAGTACCCACCGCACATATGCTATATTACTTATGTGATCCGGTTTCTATTCTGATTCTCTTAATCACAATCGATGTGTGCATAATATTATACTTTGTGCAGCACATAATATATATATGAATTGGTCTATTTTTAGCCTAACTAAAATTCATTGTTCTCTTGGATTTGTATACAATGATATGCACTTCCGGGAGATTTGTTGATAAAACTAGTATGGGGTCAATGATAAAACAGATCAATTACTTAATGTGGATATATAAGATTTACCAGGAACTTTTCTCCTTTTTTTATTCCCGGATTTACTGCTCCAAAGGTTTCTAGTTTTCCACCCTCACAGTTACCGCACGTATATATGCAACATATTTATGTGATTAGATATCGATGTTGCTCTATATCTTATAATACCTGTGTGCATATATAACATTTTGTTCCTATTCTTTTTGCTGTGTTTTAATTTAACCTTGTAGCTCTGGTTGTTGACATCGACAATCAGATAAGCCTGTGTCCTGTTTCTTTCGTCATGGAAATTGACAGAAACAGAGCTTTGTCTCTTTGGTGCCTCTTGGAAATCGACAATCCCTCACAAAAACTTTCGTCTTCATGGAATAAGTACCAACCCCTTTACTAAGGGTCTATAATGAATCAATATGATCCTACGTTTTAAAATTAGATGTGGTGCTCACTAAAACTCTCCAACATTAGTTAACCAAGTGGTTGTAGTAGTTTGGCGATGTTGGTCAAGATCACTGGTCGATCATCACTTGATGTGTACTTTGCTAGGACTTGTGCACTTCTTATACTGAATGCTAGGTCCAGCCTTTTAACAGTCCAGACTCCCGGTATTGCACATGAAAATCTCAAGAACTGTAAGAGCGATAAAAAAAGAAGCTTTTAGAACTTGGAAACCCTGTGTCACTCAGTAACTCATTTATGCATCCTTGATTTTGGTGCAAAGAGCTTAATTTCACAGTGGAATTAAAACCTGTTAACACAAAATGCTAACTGACTGTTTTTCGCATTAAGTAGTTTAAAAAATCTAATATCGTATTTTCTCTGTACAAGTTAAAAATATACTTTTATATTGTTTCCCGAATGTTCCATAGGGTTACCAAACATTTTCCTTTTTCTACCAACACTTTTCAATCGTAAAATAAAATGATTATCATCTAACATTTTTCTATCCTGCGGAAATAATGTTCAGAACTCGCTACTTAGATAATTTTTGGTATTCTGCATCATCATATACACTAAAACATCTCAATAAACATGTAGTCTTTGTTATCCAAAACACCAAGAGACGGTTGTTGTTGGCTGTTGGACTCAAACCATATCAACACAGCATAATTTGGATAGTACTCAAGTTTTTATTTGGTATTACCCAATGAATTTGTATGAATTTTGGTCCATGTCGTTTAATACTAGCAATTGTTAACGACTTGTAGGAAAACAAATTTTGAATGTGCAACAGCAACAAAGTTGAGTAAAAGGATACAAATCATCTGAATATTTTACATCATCATGTGGACATGTGCTGCGGAAAAAATGTGCTAGTGATAACAACAACAAAAACTTACATGCTGAGGAGAACAAACTAACGTTTTATATAGAATCTAGAGACATATTGATACTAGTAAACTTTTGTGCTGAATAATAGCTAATTGAATTTTTTGTAGGTTTGGCTTGCGTCCACTTATATTATACACAAACTTTGATTCAAAACATTTTTTTTATTGGTCTAGATCCGGTGGTTGTCAAGAGTTTGAGTTTGGACAAAAGATCGAAGAACAAATGACTGGATTTCATAAAGAAAGTTTATGTTTGTTGTTTATGCAGAAGTTATAATTAGTGTTAGAGCATTTCTAAGAGACACTCTATAAAGTAGCTATTTTTTACTTTTATTTTTTATCATGTGAATCTATGCACTTTTAGTATTAATTTTTTTATATAAAATACAAAATTAAAAACTTAGTAAATTTAGAATAAATATTACATATAATTTAAAGTATATTACACATTAACAATATTACACAACACAATTTTAATACAAAATAAAGTAAAACAAAGAAAATAAAATGACAATAAACACATCAATATTACACAGTTTAAAATACTATAATAATCCAATATTCTGGTAAATTTGAAACTGAATCTCCAAGACCACCAAAATATTATCCATAAAGGTTTGGTGTAAGTGTAACCAAAGGTGGTGGTTGTTGTTGTTCTTGATTTTTTTTTTTTTTTTGTNCGTTGTTCAGATCGAAGAAACTGATGAGTATTACTATTAAGAATAGTATCTAAATTTGTTAACAAATACTCCCTCCGTTCTTTAATAATTGATATTTTAGAAAAATATATATGCAATTATTTGGATGTATCTGGATGTGTTTTAAATTTAATACATCTAAATAATTACAGATACATTTTCCTAAAATATTAACTATTAAAGAATGGAGGGAGTAATATATAAATTTGTTAACTATCAAGAATAGTATCTTTGTTAACAGTTTTTAGCTCCTAATTTACAAATAACAAATAAAAATACTCATTTATTACTTAGAAATGCATTGATTATTCATATGCGGGAGCACTACGAAAACAGTTTTAATAAATAATTTGTATTTGTTTTTAATTTGTGATTTGTAATTTTATTTTGTAATTTTTATTTTTGTTTATAATTTAGTTAGTCTGTTTTATAATGTAATGTTTTGTTAATTACTAAATTATAATATTAAAATATATGTTTAAAGGTATTTATAAAAGTTATGTAATTTTCTTTAAAAATGATTAATAACGAGGACTAAACTGAAAAAACATTTTTATTTGAAGTATATTTTAAAATAGAACATTAAAGAGTAACATACTTTAACTTTAAATTTGAAGTTTTCCACTCTTCAAAAATAAAGTGTCTCTTAATGCTAACTTCGTATGTGTTTTTTTTGGTTTGTTATGTCATAATGTCAGATTTGTTCGTTCGCTGCTTTTTTTTTTTATTATTTCTTGCCATATTGTAATTGTTTAGATGTACATTACTGCTGATTTGTCGACACAACAAGTGAAAGAAAAAATTTGATTAATTTGTTAAAAAAAAAAAAAAACTTGATTAATTTTTTTTTTTTTTTTTTTTTAGGGGCAANTCTAGAGGCAAGAGGTAAGAGCAATGCAACGCGCCCACGCGTAATTCGTCATGCGGTACGCGTGGATGTCTTGTCGTTAAAACGCATCGTTTCACTTGCATATTTTATTTTCATCCCTCTCGTTTATCTCCCAAAAAAAAAAATTTAAAAACTTGCCATTGGAAGGAAAAAAGTAAAAATAGAATACCATACAAAAAAAGAAAGAAATAAAAGGAAAAAAGGCCAAAAAAGAAGAAAGTAGAAAAAACGCTCAGTATCTCCGGCGACTTGAACCGAACCTCAGGATCAAATTAGGGCACAAAGGCCTCTCGGAGACAGAAGCCATGGGAAGGAAAAAACTAGAAATCAAGCGAATTGAGAACAAAAGTAGCCGACAAGTCACCTTCTCCAAACGACGCAACGGTCTCATCGAGAAAGCTCGTCAGCTTTCTGTTCTCTGCGATGCATCCGTCGCTCTTCTCGTTGTCTCCGCCTCCGGAAAGCTCTACAGCTTCTCCTCCGGTGATAAGTACGACTTCTCCTTCTGGGTTTTCATTTATTTGTCCTTTAAAGCTTCGTTTTTCTTTCCTTTACTTTTCCGAGAAAATAAAATAAAGGACATAAATTAAAAGAAATTTTAAAAGCTTTGGTTTTTCAGGCGAATCTCTGGTGGTTTCTCGGTTCTGTATTTGTTATTGTTTTTTCTATGGCCATGAGAGATACATGAGATAACCAAATTTAAGGAAGAACAATGTTGTGATTGTGATGAGCTAAAGCTTCTTACTTTCTTCGTTTCTCTCTCTCTCTCTCGAATCTCTCCTTTTTGTTTTCTTAATTTTTTTTTCTGCATGGATTTTATTTTATTTGTAAAAAATGTGCATGTCCTTCAAGATCTTTTTGACACGTTTCTGATGCACACTTGATGTTAGTTAGTGAAGCTTCAGTCCCTCTTTGATTGTTCGTTCATCAGTTGTTAGTTAGCTTTAGGGATCCTTATGTTTCAGAAGTGATATTAATCTCAGAATAATTTAACCTTGTCGCTTTGGTTGTTGACATCGACAATCAGATAACCTTGTATCCTGTTTCTTTCGTCATGGAAATTGACAGAAACAGAGCTTTGTCTCTTTGATGCCTCTTGGAAATCGACAATCCCTCACAAAAACTTTCGTCTTCATGGAATAAGTACCAACCCCTTTAGTAAGGGTCTATAATGAATCAATATGATCCTACATTTTTAAATTAGATGTGGTCTAAGTAGCACTGAGACGGGTAGGGGGACGAGAAACGGGGACGGTAAACGGCAACTTAAAAATGTATGGATACGGGTATGGCATGGGTACTTCATAAATATATAGAAAATACCCTTAGATATATAAAAAACTAAACATTAGTCTTAAAAAAACCACTAAAATATCTTAGAAATCAATAAAAAGCAAAAACAAAATTGTTCTTGAGAAGTCAAGTTCTAAACAGAGAAAAAGTTGAAAACAACAACATTAAAAACTTGAATACATTAAAAATTGTAAACTACATAGAGGGAGACGTTTCTATGGAGTCCCCAAGAGGTCCCGTCGATACGTTTCCGGTATGGGAGACGACAACAAAATGGGGTGGCCGTGCTACAGAACTGGTGCTCACTAAAACTCTCCAACATTAGTTAACCAAGTGGTTGTAGTAGTTTGGCGATGTTGGTCAAGATCACTGGTCGATCATCACTTGATGTGTAATTTGCTAGGACTTGTTCACTTCTTATACTGAATGCTAGGTCCAGCCTTTTAACAGTCCAGACTCCCGGTAATACACATGAAAATCTCAAGAACTGTAAGAGCAATAAAAAAAGAAGCTTTTAGAACTTGGAAACCCCGTGTCACTCAGAAACTCATTTATGCATCCTTGATTTTGGTGCAAAGAGCTTAATTTCACAATGGAATTAAAACCTGTTAACTCAAAATGCTAACTGACTGTTTTTTTTCCTTTGACTTCTCTGATCAGGTTATAAATAGACAAATGTTGTTTTATTTTCCCCTAATTTTGCCTGTCTACCGGCATCTTTTTCTGTGGAATATATATATATATATATATATATATATATATTATANATTATATCTATCTATCTATATGTATACTCTTAAGCCTCAATTTTTTGTTTGCATATACTTTGCGGCTGCGCTGCAAAGAAACAAGTGGGGCCTTATATTATAAGAGGCAAAACAAAGTGTCTTGACTTGAGGTTAGGGTTCTTAGGTACCTTAATTAGTTTCACTTCAAGTGAAACAAAGCCCGCAATATATATGCATTAGTAGGTTAAAGGATAATATGTGCAGGCCTGAATTTTAATATGACTTTTCCTGAGGAAGAAAGTCCTTTCAATTTGTGCAAGTATATAACGAATACATGTAAACCCTCAAAATTGATTGGATAATCCAACTTTGAGAAAATTTTGTTGAAATTTAGTTTTTTTCTTTCTTTTTGAGAGTTAAAAATATTGTATGGTCATCAAATTATTTCTTAGAAAGCACTAGAGGAAGTAAAAAAAACAAGTGGAAATTCAAATGTGCATGCTGCTTAAACATTAATACTAATAAGACTATAGTTTTGTTTCTTAAATGTTATTGAAAACTAGTGGTGGTTATAGGTGTGAAAATACTTTTGTTCTCTAAATGTCTCTTCTTATTTCATGTACATGTTTCATATTTTCCAGTTGTGCTTTAATTTCTAGGGAGCTAGGGTGAAATGGTAGTTTTGATCCTAATATATTTTGATTTTTTTGTCTTCTCTCCAGCCTTGTGAAGATCCTTGATCGATATGGAAAACAACATGCCGATAATCTTAAAGCCTTGGTAATACAAAATTTTTGAAGCTTTTCCCTGATGCAGTATTTTAAGGCATAATTTTGCATAAGGCGTAGGGAGTTTCACTGGCAGAGCCAACTCAAAGCCTCGAGTTTCGTCTTGCGTCTTGTGGGCGTAGGCTCACACGCATTTTATGTTGCACATACAATTGCTATTTTGGAGCTGTAGTTATTAAAGGTTGTTTCTCAAGTTCATCGGATAGGTTATAGAGACATATATGCTCTTTTAGGAATAATTGTTTGATAGAAATGAGTGAACGTAAACGCATGTTGAGCACCATCTGGGGATATAGATACAGGTATTGCGTTATTGATCCACCCTATGAGATGTTATTAGTTCACCGAGTGGTTTCTATATACGAGGTGGTGGATCCATATGAATACCCAATTCACAAATCTTTTCTCTTTTACTGCCTCCTCTATCCCTTCTCCATGGGCAGGATCTTCAGTCAAAAGCCCTGAAACATGGTTCACACCATGAGCTACTAGAATTTGTCGACAGGTTAGTACTAATAAGACTATTTTTGCTCTCCTCCTTTGATCACAAGGAAATAGGGTTTCTTGTCAATCTGTGAATATATGCAGCAAGCTTGTGGAATCAAATGTCGGTAATGTAAGTGTCGATTCCCTCGTTCAGCTGGAGGGACACCTTGAGACAGCCCTCACTCTGACCAGAGCTAGGAAGGTACGTGATTCCTCCATGACTACTTTTTTTTTACTTTGTTTGTCGAGAGAACCGTACGCTTATATCTGTATTGTTGCAGACAGAAGTAATGTTGAAGCTTGTTGAGAGTCTCAAAGAAAAGGTTAGATTATTGCTTCCAAGTTAAGCACTGTTGATATATATCTTCTCTAGTGTGTCGTATTAGTTTCTTTAAGTCTGCTTTTTGAGCTCGCAAGTCTATTTTAAACTTGTTCACAATGCATCTAATAGTCTTTTTGGGAATGATGCAAATCTTTTGATTCCAGAATCCGAAGTTAGGTTTAGAAACTTGATTGGTTGTTGTCTATTGATGAACATGTTGATCTTCCAAAACAGGAGAAATTGCTGAAAGAAGAGAACGAGGTTTTGGCTAGCCAGGTAATATACATTTTTGTTGTTATAAATATGCATAAGCTAATAAGCACTTCTTGCACATATACATGTACATGGATACACACACTTTTAGATTTTGCAATTTAAGCACTCACTAGATACTACTTCCATGTCTTGTATTCTAGATTTTTTTTTTTCAAGATTAGGGCATTGCTAATTTTGGTTAGGTTTGGCTTATGTTGTTTGGTGAGAATAATACTGAATGAAAACCAGATTCTGATTGGTCTGGTTTGGTTTGGCAAAATTTTGGTTCAATTTAAATGCGGGGTTTAGGGAGGAAAAAGTTGTAAAATGTCACATGAAGTTAGGAAAAGAAGTCAAAGATTGTAGAATCTTTTTCTCAATTATATAACCAATGAAGGCCAGTATTTGAAGGGGAAAAAGAGAGAAACAGAAGTTTTTTACCAGAACATAAAAATGACAGAACTTTGTGAGATCATGACTGTATAATGTAAATTTGTATTATTAACATATCGTTTGACTAATAGTAATCTCTTTTCCGGTTGCTGGACATAATTTGGTTTTGGTTTGGTTTGTGTGATTATTTTATGTAATTATGGTTGAGGTTAGGTTGTGGATTCGACTGGCTCATCAGTTCGAGTTTCTAGTGCTACTTTAACTTGATCAGTGTTAATTATAAACTGGAAAAGGCTAGATACATGCTTTTGTAGAGAGATACATGCTTCCAAACTTAATAGCTCAAAAGTGAAAAACAGACGAAATTATCTATGCTGGATTGCTATATATGTGGACGGTTGTTAGTGTTAATTGGTGGTAGGAAAATAATATTTCGTTGGGGTAATTAATTCTTAGATATATATATATATATATATATATATATATATAAGACAAGAAAGAGAGAAGTGAATGGTGGTTTTGAACTTTTGACCTATATAATATCTTACAGATGGAGAAGAAAAATCTTGAGGGAGGGGAGAATATGGAGATTTCGCCTGGACAAGTCTCCGACTTCAATCTTCCGGTAACTCTCCCGCTGCTTACTTAGGCGGCGGTTGAAATTAAACTCCAAAACATATAATTAAAAAAAATAAGATGTGTAATTATTCCCTCCCTGATGAGTGTACGTTTGTATATCTTAATACTCTCTCTCTCACTTTCTCTTTGGCGAGAGACTATGGATGTAAAACTATATTAGATTTAAGTGACTAAAAAAGATATATTTATGGATCTCTGTATACCTTTGTCGAAAGAAAGTCGTAGCGAGCTTGTTTTGTGTGTGTTCTTCAGTCCTGTCAAAACTTGTGTTTGCTTCACGGTGAAGAAGCCACCTACGGCTTATATTTGCCAACGAGACATGGGCACTCTCTGCTTTTTGTCTCCTCGTAATTAATTTGTTTTTAATTTAAAACGCGTTTTCATGGGTTTCTATGGGCCGACGTCGGTCACATTTGGCCCAATAGGCCTCGTTCTTAAAGATCCATTGATTTTCAATGTTTAATTTTGTATGGACAGGAGCTCTTCCATTAAACCTTTATATTATGAAACATTAAACCCTTATATTATGAAACAGTAAATATTACGCTGATATCCAAACTGATTATAATAATTAGCTGATCGAATTTTATTCACCTGTTTGATCAAAATTAAGTACAAGCGAATTTCGAATTTTTGAAAATAACCAAATACCCACATGCTAATAAACAGCCACTTTCTACTTTGACGTACTAAGGTTTTCTTGAACTGTATTTAATTTAGAAGACTTAGAAGTATATTTAATTTAGATCAAGAGTATTAGACACCACATTTGGACATTAATGACCTTTAACTAATCTTATTTAAATTAAAGATTAATCTATATAACTTACCTAAATCAATGATATAATTATACAAATACATGTTACAATATCGTTGGTGTTATAAAATGTACTCTTCGTAAAGAGGAAACAAAAGCACGTTGTGGGTCGGACCCAAGCTAACTAGCAATTTCATCGCTCTATAGCCTCTATTCTACAAATTATTTAGTTGTCTCCCAGATCCCCTAATTACGCGCGATATTCTAAAATATTATTATAATCATTTGTGTCTACTAAGACGTATCGTTGACTTGTGGAGGAGGCAACACAAACTCTCTCGCCGTGTACGGCGGAGGAGCAGCCGCAAGTGGATCCAGCCGACACAAAGGAAGCTTATAAATTTATAATTCGCACAATATGCGATACACTCACAGCTTCTTGTATATATATAACACATTAGTTTGCACATAATATACAAAACCTCTTCATCACCAATATCAATCTCTAACATTTATAGTATCGCTTAATTAATTTGCTTACGGAGATGGCTAGATCATATGTACCTATAATCGCTGTGTTATGCGTTTCGATATTGCCACTTGCGGCCATGGCGGTTGGAACGCCATTCCACATTGAAGGATGTGTTTACTGCGACACTTGCCGCTTTGGATTCGAGACAATCGCCACCAAATATATTACCGGTTCGTATTTATGCTTACATACTCATTATCCTCGCATATTAAATCAATAAAATTATGTTTTCCCCTAGCTTTTCAGCTAAATCAACTAAAACAAAAAGTTATAACGAGCTTAGTTATGATATGTTCTCGGTTAATTTATAAATTAATAATGAAAGCAATGTATTATAGTAAATTTCAAAACGTGTTCTTATCTTACAAAATTACGATTCTGATATTATCTATAGGAATTTATGTGTGCGGATTATTTATTTATAACACCTGCTACCTGATTTGGAATTCGATAATTTAACCATATACACACATTAACGTAACACTGGTTGAATATTAAAAAATGTTTGGGATTATTTCCGTCACAGGGGCAAAAGTAAGAATTGTATGCAAAGACAGAGTGACATTGAAATCGGAGGTTGTTGGTAAGGCGGTGACGGGACGCCGGGGAAAATACAGAGTCGCCGTCACAGGAGACCGGCAGGACCAGCAATGTCTGGTGGAGCTTGTTCAGAGTCCTATACCCGGCTGCGACGTTGCCGATCCTGGCCGAAGCACAGCCACCGTGATCCTCACGCGGACCAACGGTGCCGCCTCTACTCGCCACTTCGCCAACGCCATGGGTTTCTTCCGGGACCAACCGCTCCGTGGCTGCGCCGCTCTCCGCAAACGCTATCTCTCCGACGGCGATAACCGTGCTATTTGAATCGTTTTATTAGGTTCTTGATGAAACAAAATTTTAAAAAGTTGCGTAATTTTGTTGTCGAGTCTCTAAAGCTGGTGAGGCTATTTAGACATATGTATGAAACTATATAAAACAATAACGTATTTGCAACCTTAAAAGTTAAATGATCTCATGTTGAGGAAGGGAAAAGAAGAAGTTATTTTATGTGCTATATAAGTGAAAACGCTCATTTTATTCCTGAAGTTTATGAAATTGAAAGTTTTATTTCTCAACTACTAATTGCACATATAAATCTTGCTAACTTTTATAAATTTGTTTCAATTAGTCAACCGTTAACATGAAAACAGATTTTCGTTAAGTTTGTAACATAATTCATCAAGATAGTAACCAGAGGGTACATATATTATTGCATAGAGACTTAATAATAGTAACAAGCTTGATTAATAATCCAACATATATATGTCTTTGTCTTCACAACCCATGTCCCAAACTGAAAAATTACTCTGGTTCGCGTTGTCCGATTGACCAGATTCCGGGAAATGGTTCAGATCCATACCAATATCATCATTATCATTTTCGAATCTCCTAGAGCAATTAAACTCGTGCTGCATCCTCTCAAACCATAAACAATCCATCCAATTCCCATTGCTGTTATGATGATGATAATCATCTTGATTGTCCATTGCACTCGAGCTCACACTGTAATCATCTTCGTTAGACGAATTAGTAACAATACTTGGAGCCGTTTCAAGAACGGAGATTGTATCTCCCGTGATTTGGCTCGCTTCTTGGGTCAATGACCCGTATAGAGTATAGACACTGGATCTCATGACCCGTCCTCGAGTTCTTGTCCACGAATCCAAAACTCACTCTACTGTTAGGACAGCTCGAGTTTTGGCAAGTGTAAACACTCTTAGACGGTTCCGTGATATCACCTTTTCTCTTTGACCCTGACGGTTCTTGATCTTTCGAGATCTTGAGATCTTTGATATGGAGAAGAGCTTCTTCTTGGTTTAAGACACGAGACCAAGTATCTGTCTCTTTAGCCATCATCTTATCTTGCAAACATTTCGATTTCCTCGCGAGACGTCTAACTCTCCCCAAATTTGGCGACATGTGCTTGATCACAGCCGCGAGAACACTAACTTTCCAAGATTTTCTCAACTCGTGCGGCTTTCGATACGGTGGGGCACCGTGCTCGTGAGCCACTCCTTGTTATCCCCACCAAAGCTCCGTCCCCGTCGGCCACCACGGCGGTGCGATTCCTTTCTCTAACGGGAACCGCCGTTGCGGCGGCACGCAATGTTGCATTAACGCTGATAATAACGACCCTAGAGTCGTGTCTTGTAGCTCTTGTAGCATGTGTAACAAGCTTGATGGTTTGTTCTCCATTAGCTCTACTGCATCAGCAGCCGCGAGGGTTAGGTAATCGGAAATAGCGTTTGGAGTGGTTTGGTCGAATTGAACGTTTTCTTTCCACCAACGTCTTAAGCTATCGGAAGAACCGGTTATTGGTTTACCCTTTTCCGGTACGATCCCGTAGACAAACCCTTTCGCTTGACAAACTTCCATGATCTTCATCATGTACTTCAACACCGAGTCTTGCGAACGAGCCATCTTCTTGCGCCGTGAAGCTTCGGCTCCGTGCGTTGTCAACGAAACGGCGTCGTTTTGGCATCGTTTCCTTTGCTCCAGCATTTCCATGAGGTTTCGATCTTTCAACATTCGCCTTTTGAGGTCGTCATAGCTTATTTCTTCTTCGTCTTCAAGTGGTTCCAATTCCTCGACTTCCACCATTTTTTCTTTTAGTCCATCAAACTTCTAGTCGTGGACTGTAATCAATAATAGTCAATGTATATATCTTATACGTGATTGAGGTTACTGTACGTAGAAGATATACTAATGTTACACGGCCACCTTTTGTTCAATTGAGTGCCTATTTATACGTGTCGATTATAATCAGATATATTAATAAAGTTATGTAGTGTAAATGGTTTTTGATTTTTGTTTTTGGGGAGAAGGAGTGCATGTGCGATGAGGGACGTGTCGAGAATTCCTAGTTCGGTCGGAGTTAAACGTAAGTTGTAAAAGAATTTGGAATTTTGTGTGGGGAAAGATATATATGTTTTTTATTTGGTGGACACGAGTTATCTCCGGGCATAACGACGCCGGAGGTTAGTATCTTCGTTTGCATATACTATTTGATAACGGGAGCTGATTGCACCGACTTAATTTTGATATATCAATAGTAAAATATAAATACAAAGGATATTATTTTTGTATCACCCGATCATATGTTGCAAAAAGGTCAGAAACGTTTCGCGAATCTAAAAACAATGTTTATTAAAATAATGGCTAGTCAAAGTGACACATGTTCGCATCGTATAGGTAGATTAGAGATTGGAGACGTTTTCCGATTGACGTGGCACACGATGAAAGCAGTGGATATGATGGTAAGTGAGGCATTTCTGGGATTAACTGGCACCAGCCTATCAGCAATTTTTATTACCTGCTTTCGTATGAGCTGCTTACCTACATTAAGACTCTAACAATTGGAAATTTTTTTTTTTTTTTTTTTTTTAATTTTTACTATATTCGAGAACGTAGAAAATAATATCACTTGCTATAATTTATTGAACATATTCAGATATCAAATAAATATTGTTTTTTTATATAAAAAAAGGTAAAAGGTTGTTTGTAACATTTTATAAGTTATACTCTCTCTTCTATCAATTTATTTTTAGTATTTTAGTTAGATTAAAATGTCAAGAATTCGCTAACGAGAAAGAACAAGAAGATTAAGGAACTGCTAGTTTGTAATACTCAACCGCTAGTTTGTCTAGTTTCTCAAGTTCGTAATGGTGACGTGGCGTGGTGAGGGTATAGTACGACTATAGGCGTGGATTCATCTCCTAAGTAAATAAAAAAAAAAAAAAAAAAAAAANAAAAAAAAAAAAAAAAAAACAAAAGGATTTGCGATACTCATGCACTGTCTTTTCTGGTACACATGTGGCATATTTATAACGGGCTGTATAACGGGCTGTATAAGATTATTAAGATTGGGCTTTATAACGGGCTGTATAAGATTATTAAGATTGGGCTTTACTGAAATTTCGAGCTCAGTAACTAGTGGGACCGCACATCGCTCTATCGGTAGTCTATCCAAATCATGATTCGAAACGCGAGCGGAGAGTTAAAAAAACGAAATCGAGATCGGAAATTCCGCACGGTTCCCGCCTCAACTAAATCAAAAACCCTAATTACCCATCCATAAGATCCTGCTCAATCACCACCGACGGATGCTATCAAATTCCATTCCATCGTCATCGTCATTTCTAGGTACCAATCGATTCCTTTTAGTTGTATACGCTCTCTGTCAATTTCTCGTTGCGAAATGGAGGTTGAGGTTTTTGTTGAATTTCTTAATCGGGATTAAAATTTCGTAATCATCTTAGTTTCAGTTTTTTTTTTTAATTTGAAATTAGAACTCTCCTTGTGGGTGATTTGCGAAGATGACTGAAGATAGCGGCAAATTAGCGTCCCAAGGGACCCGTCCCGCTCTGGCTGATGTGAGCAATCTCTCAAGAAAGAGGGGAATTTCGTCGATTTTGGGTGATTTGCTTCGTAAATCCGAAGATGGATCTGGTAAGATCGTTGCTCATGAAGGTTCGAGGGAAAAGTTTTCCAAGAGGTTGTGTGTGGTTGTAGATGACTTGGTAAAGGAAAATGCCACACCAATTGATACAAACGAAGGAGGGTCTTCTTCGGATTTTAACAACAGTTCTGGTGGTTCCGATGACAAAGAATCTGAGGAATCTCGTGATGCTGCGGTGGAGATTTCCAGCGAGCCAGTGAAGGAGATCTATTTTGAACCTGGTGACAAAGATGGCGCACGAGAGTGTAACGTGGCTGCTAATGCAAGTCAGAGTGATGATGTTTCTGCTGGTAAAGGCTTGGCCTTTTCTGTGTTAAGTAGCGATCTCGAGAGCCATAATTTGAGATCATTTGGAATGAGTAGATGCTCTAATGTTAACAAGGAAGAGGAGCATGTGAATCAGACTATGGGAGATGACTTGCTAAAATCTTGCTCTTGCTCTTTTTGCCTTAAAGGTTTCTCTTTCTTCAGCTTTGGCTAACAGAATCATTTCTCTTGATTCGACTGAAGTTAACTAACTTAGCTATTGCTTTTATGGATTTGTTTCAGCTGCGTATATCTGGTCAGATCTTCATTACCAAGATATCAAAGGTCGATTATCCGGTAATTCCCTGAGATTATAAACCAAATAGTTACACACTCTTGAGAATTTTCTTGTGAATATTGTCATATGATTTTTTTTTTTTTAAATCAGCCTTGAAGAAGAGTCAGAAAATAGCTAGCAGTCTGATTCAAAGCAATGTTAAAGAAGGGCCTACGGATTTTCGCGACTCAGTAAACTCCGTTATTTCTGCAAAGCTAGAATCTAATCTCATGGGCCAATGGAGGTCACTCTTTCTTAGCATGGGCGATATTCTCGCTCATGAAAGTAACCACCTTGTAAGTGATTTTCGAAGCTTCTAATCTTTCTTCTCAAAGCATAATGCAAAGTGTTTTTTTTTTTTTGTTTCTTATAACCCTTTTGCTTCTTCTGCAACATAAACCTGTGTTTCCTCTGTGTGTGTGTGTGTGTGACTCCAATTCTGCAGCAAAATAGCTTTTTGACAATGAAAGAATTGCGAGAAGATTGCAAGATTGATTTGGAGAGAGCGATGAAAACAACTCAACCCAATACCTAATAAGTACTCTTTTCTACCTGAACAAACACTGTTTGGACTCAGAACTTCGCTTTAAGCTTTCAGCAACTCTTGTGAACATTATGTATGTTATATATCAGTGCAATGTGTAGATGTTTACTACCGTAAATGATTCCGTGTTGGTGTGATACTACTGTTGGTGTTAGTTCTCGTCTCAAACTCTTTGTGTTCTTCAAGACTAGGACTTACCACACACATGCAAGTCTTTCTTTGGCATTGACTGTTTTGCTATCTGGTTTAAACTGAATAATTATCCTTCTCGGATCAGGCCCAAACAAAAAAAGTAGAACAATGCTGGAAAAATAAACCATTTGTTCTCATCGTATAATGTAATAGCTAACGAAATTGTGTTATCTTACTAGTATAAAGATGATATTTGACGGGAAAAAGAACTAAAGATGGGAGAGGAGGCATTATAAAGATGAGATTTTACGTACTTTTCAAGTTATGTCCACCTATGAACCTAGTTGATCTTAGTTATGGACCGACCCTTTAAAAATTGGTAAAAAGATAACTGGACTTAGCCAATTTGGTTATGAACCCAATCGCTTGTGGGCTTCTTAATAATGTGGAAATATTTTCCGCAATCCAAAAAATAAATGTTTTTAATATCATTTTAACAATTTCGATTCCAAGTGCAAACTTGAGGATTTAAACAAGCATTTTCCACTAAACCACTAGTGTACTAGTGTGTATACAATTCTTTTAAACAAGCATTTTCCAGAGCTTGATAAATAAATATGTTTTGCTTGGTTCTCACTCGTACACAATTCACGTTCAGATACGGTCGACAGATACGTATATAGTAATTTGACTCCCCATTGTTATGGCATTCTCCTCTGCAACAGTTCCCATGTGACACATTTATTTACTCATAATATTCACTGGTAGACGAGTTAGGCAGAGATCCCATCTTTTTAAAAGTATGCGTAATTAAACAATTAGTTAGAAGCTAAGAATTTATTGAATATAGTCATATATAAATCATAATAATCACGATGCCCATATCTAAACATCTCTTTTGATGTAAGGATACGTATCTAATGCGTTTTTTTCTTAAGCATTCCACTGAACCTATAAATGAAATAGTATGTGAAGTTTTACAAATAATATTTGTCGCATGTATAATATTGACGTCCAAAGAAGTGTATGCATAAATGTTAAGGACATTGCATATTATAATTATAAAAATCAGATCATAAACGTCTTAAGATATGATATATGTATTGGCAATTTGACATACACAATACATATATGTAAGTAAATATGATAAAATGCGCTAGACAGACAAACTTACAGAAAGCTCGACCCTCAAAGCAGGGGGTCCGGTCCCAAATGCGAACACGTGTAGTGACAACATACAAATATATAGTATTCCCTCCATTTCTTATTAAAAAGATTTCTAGCAAGTAAGTTTTCATGACACTTTTTATTGATTAAAACAAAAAAAAAATCAGATTTCAAAGTCAATAGTTATTTTTTTTTTAATTTCTGTTGGTTTAAATTCTAAAAAGTTGTTCTATTTAAAAAAATTATACACTTATGATTGAATTTTAACTTTTTCTTAATAAATGTAAAAATCTTAGAAAATTTATTAATAAAAAACGGAAGAAGTATTAAAAGAGTTTTGAATTAAAAACAGAGATAGGGGAAAACAAGAAAAAAACAGAAAAACCGACATCATTTAACTCTTTGATAAACGGACAAACCAATATAAATGGGAGAAGTGAATAGTATATAATAGGGTTTTGTGAGAACCTTCAAACTATTTTTTTGCAAATTAAAATTTTAGTTAAAAACTGTACAAATTCTATGAAGTCAAAAGAGTCTCGCAATATAAAACCTATGCATATTTATGACGAAATTCAAAATAATTTGTGCAAAAAAACCTACCAACTATTTTGTTTTTTCTTATAAATCTTACCACCAACTTAAAAAACATGCAAATCAAACCTGTAAAATCAAATGTAACCGCTAAAATGGATCTATGTATTTGTCGTTAGTACAAACGATTGACTTATAATTTATAATATTTTCACTATGTTTTATTAAAACTAACTTAAAAACAGAAAAAACAACTTAAATCTTTAATCTTCTTTCTCTTTTGCCTCCATCATCCTCTGTTAAAATGAGTAAGTTTATTATTTTATTGTTTTCTTTATGCAGATATTCAAGTAATCCTATTATGAATAAGTTGGTTTGGTTTTGACTTTTTAAATTGGTTTTGGTTCAGTTTCCGAGTTTAGTTTAAAAAATTAGCAATAAATTCATTATATATTGGTGGAAGAGAAAGAGAATAAATATTGATTTTTTTTAATTATTTTTAATAAAAATTAGTTAAAATATTATAAATGATTTGATGTTTTAAGTCTATAGTTATAGTTAACTACACATATTCATATGTCCATTTTAATGGTGATTTTTGATTTAGGTGTTAGATTTGTGAAAGAAAAATAGTTGATGGGTTCTTTAGCATAAAATCATTTTGAATTTCGTCAAAATCTTATATTATAGGGTTTTTTTAACTTCATAAGATTGATTTACACCGTTTTTAACTGAAGGTTTGATTTTTAAAAAATATTTTGAGGGTGTTTTTACATAAAACCCTATATAATTACTTCTAGTGTCGACATAACCTTGTAATCTTGTATAAATAATTCAACACTGAACCTGAGCCACTCCACGTGATTCACTATATCGCTAAGATCCACTCAATTGAGTCAATTGACAATATATATATATACAGATTTTCAATATCTTGGACGAATATAAAGCTCTTGACACTCTGAACCTGAGCCACTCCACGTGATTCACTATATCGCTAAGATCCACTCAATTGACAATATATATACAAATTTCCAATATCTTGGACGAATAAAGCTCTTGCATTTAATTTATTCTTATGCATATATTATATATAGTTTAAACTTTAAACAATTCAATATTTTCTTAGATTTGATTCCCTTTTAACTAAACCCCTTTGTGTATAGATAATTAACTCTAGAAGAAGTATCTCATTTAACGTGGTTAGCAATATATTATTCGTAACGTATGAGACTTATGGTGTGAAGAGACTCCTTGATCATCAATAATTGAGATTTGAAGGTTTAATCAAATAATTTTATCAAGCTAACAATTAATTACCTATGTTAGCTTAGAGAACTAAGAGTCAGCCAGTGAAAAGGATTGAAGGGAAAGCAAAGAGTGGAATCCGTCTTTCCACGTTCAGATAAAGTGAGGAAAGAGTTTACTTTGACAACACTTATAACTCTTTGGAACTGTCTTATTGTTTCTGTTTTCTGCCTCACCCATGTGTTCGGTTTTCGTTTTTTTTCCCTTTTAGGTTTTGTCGTTATTTTCTTTTTGTTTTGAATAACATGCTTTTCACACTAATACAATGTTATAAGTGGATTCCAACTCAGCCAATCTTAACACACTCTCATTGCCAATTTAGAATTTGAACTTTAAAATTCTTTTTTGAAAAAAAATGGAACTTTTAAGTTCGATTTTAGCAAATGCTAAACTTTAAAAGCTTAGCAAAATATATTTGAATTCATTTCTACAAATGTATGAAACGGTGATGGCTTTCTTGTTTTTCGTATCCTTGTTATTTGCAACGTAATGATGGATCCAAAAAATAGAGAAATTAAACAACCCCTTAATGAGAAATTTAAAAGTTATATTCGGTGAAAATGAAAACCGCTTGTTTGTCTTTCCCACCCCTTGTATACTTAACTTCCCTTTAATGATATATACACATATAGATATATAACTATTTAATCCTACATATGTAAATTGGGCCGGTATGAAATTTTTTGTTCAAATTCCGTCTAAGATGAAGTGTAAACGATTGATTGTTACTTACTACAGATTCAAACTCAGCACAGAAATATATGGGTTTCTCGAGTTATAAATGAAATTTCCGTTACTATTACTTTTGTCTAGGTCATGGAGAACGCGAGAACACATATATAGAAAAGAAATATTGAGAATTGGTGAAATGTCTACATCGGAAGGAATTGATAACACTTGCAGCCTTATTGCGATAGTCGCATTACACACCACAAAGCTATGGACAAAAAGCTTTGACCATCCACTATTATTGATTTGCTATGACACTATACATATAGTCATGACTCTCATACACATATCTCAGCTTTCACAGAGACTACGTGCATGTGTTGCTATAGCCACTCATATAGCTATATCTATGTCGACATATTTACATAAATATGTTATCAAGTATGTCTTCCTACATGCCATTTCTACTGTCAGATGCCGCAAGACGTAACTACTAATTCGAGTAAAAAATAGAAAACATTAGTAACGTAGGAAAGTCATAGATTGGGGCTTGACATGCACAATGTAATGAATCTATTATTTGTGGTTTAATTTGGATAGGCAATTGTGTAGGTTGGTCTTATTAAATAAATTATACAATTTCGGCGATTTATTTGTCGAAATAATATAGTAAAAACGCTTTTGAGTTATTTAATAGTACTAAGTACTAACCTATACAATTGCTGGCCTATCCATTGTTTGGAGATCGAGGACTAACCAAATTTTGTCAGACCAGAGTTCGTGGAGGAGACTCATTGGTCAAACAATTTTTTATTTCGTCTCTGACCGAAAAGATATACAGTACAAATATACAAAATCATATATTCAGGTTTGTATATATCAGAATTAAACAAAAAAAAACAAATTAATACACACTACAACAAAACAGGTGTTTAATTTACGACGAAAATGAATTTCGTCGTATAATCGTCGTTACTTGGGACG
>OVBJ01001228.1:0-31530 GCA_900406535.1 Noccaea bulbosa
TTTGATTATTGAATAAACTTAGAACTTTTAAGTTCATCTTATCCTTGTTATTGGTATTCTTCGTGAATCAACGATTATCAAAAATCCTCGTTTGAACGGCCATTCTTCGGAATCAACGGTCATCGAGTCCTCGTTTGAACGGCTATTCTTCGGAATCAACGATCATCGAGTTTATTTAGCTTCCGCTCTCCATCAGCAAGTTTACGATTCTTTATTTAGATAAATAGGTTGCAAAGCACGAAAATGAGTTCGACCGCAACTTGGTTGAGCTTATAAGGACTAAAGCTGGATATATGGGGACATACAAGATTCACAAAGATCTTGCAGTTTGTAGCTCTTCAATCAACACCAAAAGCTAGTCATCATCTTAAGGTAATAACGTAATATACTAATATCTATACATGGCTAATAACAAACAAGTTACTGTTTGTGCAATTAATGTCATCAAATTTATATGTTCTTTAGCTTCAATGCGATTACTGATTATTACGTTTTATCGAATTAATTCTTTTTTACTGAAAAAAAACAACCACCAGATAGAGGAACAAAACACATTCGAAAAATGAATGCACAGTTTCTAACCAGAGAACCTTATCTCTCCCCCACTCCTATTTTTCATCCCACGTGAGCAATTAAAAATATAGACTAAAATAATTAAAAATATATATTCCGCTGCCGGGCTACGAACCCAGATTTCAGCTGTTGAAATTAACCGGTGTGCTACAGCGGATCTGTTGTTCATACTTCCGATTAATTAGTTTATAACATATAGTTTATATATTAAAATCGTATTTTTCTAAACTCGTTAATTATCCAGTTATCCTATCCGTATGTTGTTATTACCGTTGATGTTCATCAATGAGACAATAACCTACTTCTACCGGTATAATTACAAAAAGAACATATTTTGGAAATCAAATATTAGTGACGAGTGACGAGTGACGAGTGACGAGTGACGAGTGACGAGTGAATGTATTTCCGAAAAGAAGAAAGAAAGTGAAGATATTGATGAAGTCAAAATCAATGCGTCATGCTGAGGTGACTTACCATATTTTTTTTTTTTTTTTGCGTATCATGTATTTGCCATTTTAGTCAAATTCTTCCTTGCTTCTCAAGCTACTGGGAAGCAATAACATTCTCTGCACGCATTTCCTTAAAAAAAATTAACTTCTTACCAAACATGAAACATCCTTCTGATCTTCTGAATTTGCCATATTTTGTTTATAGAATATGTTTTCTGTTTTGGCCGCATATATTGTGTCAAAAACTTACATTTCAGATATATATATGTGTAAACACTATGTGATTGTAGAGCCATAAGGGGACACATGATACTTTGTGGGTCAAAATTGACAAACACAACGGTTTTAGCCAAAGCTTTTGATCATCCTTGCAAACTAAAATTCATTATTTATAAAAAAAATAGAAAGAAAAAAAAAACAAAAAATGAAAAAAAGAGGAAGAAAACCGCTGCAATCTGATGAAAGGTGTGATCAACTGACATATCTAAAGATTAATTAGTAATTAATCACTAAGTAAATTTACCTTGGAAATAAAACCTATCATATTTTTCTGAGCTTATTCTTGGATCTACGTATGGCGATTCTTCTCTGTCTTTGTTCTCTAAACACTCTCTGACGTTCCAAAACTGCCTGCTCCATCACCGGAATGGGAAAACCTTCCCTCTCTGACAAAATTTTCTGCAATATTTCTTTATCAACAAAAGTTCTACAATCAGGCTTAAAAATATATATATATATCTAACAAAACTACTTACATCCAGAACCAAAAATATGTTTTGCTGGGTGGAACTGTTTCTCTTCAACCTCTCACACTTCGATGAAAATTCATTCTTCTGCCGAATTTGCAAATTACAAAGAAAATAAATCAATATTAGCGTTCAGTAAATAAAAGAATTTTAGTTTTCATTAGAAACTTGCAAGAGAAATAAAATATTTACGATGACAAATATTGATCCAAAGCAGATTAAACAGAATCATTAGATAATAAGATATTAGGCTTACGTTTTTTGGAGGAGTATTCTCCATATCGTCTGATAAACACGAACTCATACTACTTCTCATCTCCGAATCTGGAGATGGTGGCAGATATTTAATTGCCGGAAACGTTGGAGGAGTTTTGAGCGGCTGGTCCCGGAAAACACTACTTCTTAGCTTACGGACTCCCCATTTAAGCGAAAAAATTGGAGTTTCAAAATCGACGGGATAACAAAGGTCCAACAAAATTAAAGCAACTTCACGTTCAGATTTGGTGAAATAGTTTTGAAAACCATCGCCAAAACGAGAAGAACGGTTATCATCTACAACTCTCATGATCAAGTTTTCTACTACGCTTGAAATGAAAACAACTAGGGTTATCAATGATGTAAAAGTCAAAAACTAAGAATGAGAAAAGAAGTGATGGCAAAAATGTAAAAACTAGCTTTTAAAGCCTTTTCTCTTCATATTAAAATTTGGGCCCAAGCTTCTATTAAAGCCCAACAAAAAATGTGCATTTGGAATAAACAATGACGAAGCCCACGAACGACAACAATGGTGTGGTTCGTCCACGACAGCTTCGAAGGAATTAAACAAATAAGAGAACCATGACGATGATGATAGCAAATCTTTTAAGTCATCTTTATTAATTTGGGTCTCTCACAAAGCCAGAGATTGACGAAGAAGATGATGATAAGTTGATAACAAATCCCACTTATGGGCATATCATGTTAGTCTAATAAAGATCAGAAACAGTAAACCAACTCTTCCATTACTCATAAAGAATTCAACTTTCAATCATTCTACAAATTAAGTCACTTAGAAACAATTAGATAGTTGAAAATCAGACAACGAGATTTCAGTTTTTATATAATTAACTCCAAACTACTTGGCTCTGGGTTTCTTAGCGACTCTGCTAGCCAAGAAATCATCATCCGAGTCTTCATCATCATCAGAATCCTTCCTCCGCTTCTTCGAGGCGGTTGGTTTCGAATCATTTCCTTTCTTTTTCCCTGACAAAGCTTCAGCTGATGATTTTACTTCCTTCCTTGCGGTCACTGATTTGTTTGCGCTGCTTCTCGGAGTTGAAGCTGCAGATTTTGCTGGAGAACTGAACTTTCCACCCTTTTGCTGTTTCTTCTCAAGAACTTTCTTTGCTTTTTCAGCTGGAAGCAATCCAGACTCCATCAACCTGTGATCATAAACACACACACAAAAAGGGTTTCTAAATAAACAGAGCAACCTGAACCACATGATGAACAGACCCACACAATAACACAACATGACAGATATAGTAATGCTTTTGTGTCCTTGGTTTGAAAGGACTCGCCTTTCGCACAACCACTGTGAGCCTCTTTATGATGTTCAAAGTTCATGTAAGCTTATTGCCAGTGTCACATAAGCATGGAATTCAGATTCTACCGAGTGATCAAACACAATAGTCAAATACAGACCAAAACAAGATATGTGTGTCAACGTTTCTCTTCCGCATTTACAGTAATGTGAAGGTTGCAGAACAATGTAACGCACACAAAGGGAATACAAGGACTCACCAAATCTGAGCCATTTCACTTGTTGGAACCTGCTTGTGAAGTGACTCGTAGAAAATCCTAAGTGGATCTCTCTGCAGAATTGCAGAATCAACAATGAAATTCTTCAAACGAATCTTAGTATTCACTAATCACATAAAGGAAGTAACAAAGATACCTCCTCAGGTTGGTCTCTCTTCTGACCAGGTAAATCATATACTTTCTTTTCCCTCTTCTTCTTCACTTCTTCTTCTTTCTCTGTCGTCTTCTTCTTAGCTACTACTTCTTCTTTCTCTGTCTTCTTTTTCTTCAACTCTTTATCCTATAAACCCGAGAGAGACACGAACACAAGGCTCAATTTTTAACTCAATTTAACGGGAAATTACCAAATTTCTGAAACACTAATCTCATCTCTAAGAATTTCTACTCAGAAAGAAGAAGAAAAAATCGAACCTTTGAGACTCCCGCAGAGGAATTATTCCTCTTGGAAACGGGCTTCTTGTCACCGTCCTCATCAGTCTCCTTTTTCGCTGGCTTTGGACGAGACCCAGATAAAGATGACTTGATGGGTTTGTCATCATCATCATCTTCTCCGTCAATCTCTTTCTTCTGTGGCTTTGGGCGAGACCCAGATAAAGATGACTTGATGGGTTTGTCATCATCATCATCGTTCCCTTCTTTCTTCAGTTTCCTCGAAGCTGTCGCAGACGAACCACCATTGTTGGCGTTCGTGGGCTTCTTCCTTACAATGGAGCTCAAGCTCACATTGTCTTCCTCAGCCTCAGATTTCTTCACGGCTTTCGCATCCTCCGAAGGCATTCTTCTTCTTCAACCAACAAAAGATCGAAACGGAGCCTGTAGCTGAACAATTTGGGAGATTTGAGAAGGAAACCGCTTTGTTTTCCCCTCCGGTCAATTGTGCCCTAAATCCAACGTGATGGGAAACTTGGCACGGCGTCGTTTCATCAGTTAGACCAAAATTGGAAAATTCAATTCGTTGAACCGGACCGAAATTTGGTGGTTTAAAGAAGAAACTGACGAGATACAAAACTTTTCTGCAAATGATTTTAGTGTGTAGTGTGTAAAGTGTAGATTTTACATAGTTTGTAACTTTGTATCATATCAGTGCATGTGCATTGTTCAAGTCTCATGAACCGAGTAAGTTGGATTTGCTTTGGTTTGAAGGACAAAGCTCACTTACAGTCTCGGTGGCTCTGTAAACTTTAACCCAAACAAGAAGAAGCATATGAGATCTATGCAAAATATCAAAGCCAAACAAAACAGAACAGCGAAAACTTCTCTTCAAAGCCGCTTGAAATCTTTACTGCATTGCTGAAATCTTAGTAAAAGGTTCAAAGACAAATATTACAGAAGATTCAACAGCTGCTAAATGCAATACAAAGGTTGGGTTCCTAACTAAATACGCTATTATACATCAGGGTGGATGATCCTAAATACAAAGATAGATTACAATGCAGGTTTTCTATAACCCTAAAACTATTAGAAGCAGACACAAACAATTCAAAAGATAATCTTATATGGCTTGAGAAGAAGGAGACTTTAACTTGGGAACTCTAAATGTTGAAGTGAACAGCTTTGGGACTTCTGAAATTGAGACTGGTGTCTTGTTCACTCTTTTCCTCTTCGAGCTTTTAATGTCCTGAATCCAAATATTCAAAAAAAAAAGTATGAGATAAGCTGCTGCTTCAGTAAAAGCAAGATGTGAAAAGACACATAAATTCAAATTCTCACAAGTTACCTTATCATTTGGTGTTGATGCAGCCGACTTCTCTTTCTTAGTAGATATATGAGTAGTATTACCATTGCTACCTTTGTCACGCGTTGTTGTGCATCGAGTTAAAACCGGTGTAAAGCTACGAGATTTCTTCAACGACTCTAGCTCCCGCGAGAGCTTTAAGATCTCCTCATCTTTCTTGGTGGAATTCGTCTCCATTTCAGCAACCTTGGCCTTTAATCTTGAGATGATATCATCCTTGTCCTGATTAGTCGACTGAAGCTGCTCTTGATAAGATAAAAGGCTTGAAATTTTGGTGTTTGCTTGAGCGATCTCATCATCTTTCTTCTTTAACTTATCAGTGAATCCACTTTCCGTGCATTTGAATTGACTCCAAGCAAACCCGTTCTCTCGTACGAGATCAGAGACCTCACATTTCTTCTCAGAAGCAAGCTTCTCATACTCGAGTTTCAGTTTAATGACTTTTGCTTCCAGTGATTCATTATCCGCAGGTTCTAAGTCGCCACTTTCCTTCTGCATCAACACATTTATATTTTCAAAAGAGTAAACATTTGTGCGAGTTTCTAAAAACAGAAAAAAATACTTAAACTTTCACTTACATTTGTGTTATTCAGTGTGAGGAAATCAAACCAAGCCTTGAAGTCATTTAACTCATCCACCGTTTGTTCTGCAATCGCCACATTGGTTTCATGAAACAGAGAAGAAAAAGAAAGAAACTTTGTTCTCATATAGGATAAGAAAGGAACGAACTTTAATTTGGTTTACCTAATTTCAATTTGCAAAGAGAACGATCGCTTTCCTTTAATCCAGACAAGAGACTGAATTTAGAGGTCTCAACAAGCTGCATCATCTTCATCGTTTCAGTTTCTCGATTCATCTGCAAAAACAAACAAAATCAGGAAATTTAATACCTTTAACGAATTTCCGCCGACATTGTGAGTAGCGGAGCGTGAGACCCTAAAAAAACCCTAACTTTTTTTTCTGAAAAGGGGGAAACTTTACCAGAGAGAGTTGTTCTTCGTAATCCCGAACATCAGAGATCCAATTTTGGTGCTCAGTCTTGAGCCTATCTTCGATTATCTTCCTGTCTTTGAGAAGCGATTCGACCTCGTCCTGTTTCGTATGTAGAATCTTGACCAAAGTTTCGAAGATTTTGTCCCAGCTTTCCCGATCCGACGACACCGATTTCACACCCATCTCGCAATACCAAGTTCCAATTCAAATCGAACAAGTAAGACGAGTTGTAAGAACCAAAATTGACCACAGAGAGAGAGAGAGAGAGAGAGATTTTAGACCGTTAGGAGTAGCAAGCAGAACAAAAAAAGAAGAAGAGAGAAGTCTTCGATAAAGTCGCTTCGGTGCATTTAAATTTAAGCTTCACACCCACACCCGCTCTTCAATGGGCCCTTAATGGGCCTAGATTTAAATATGTCCGTTTAAGTTTTTTTAAATCAACCGGTAAGTTAGAGGAGCCAAAGTTTGTCAATTCGTATGAACCGGATTTAGATTGCAAAACCAGAAACTATACCAGTCACTAACCTAACAGCAATTCCTCTATTCTCTAGCTTCCACCACGTGTCCGTCCTCTTCGCGAAAGAAATGGCGTTGTATTGTTGCGTTAAGCAAATGAAAAACGAAAACGAAGTTGTGTGTGATAATCATCATTTATTTAATCACACACTGATCGCAGAGAAGACGCGATTTAGGACGTCAATAGAGAGAGAGAGAGAGAGATCTGTTGGTTTTATTCTTTGGAATCATACCGCGAATAATCTCGTGGAAGGAATCGTACGATGAAGGCGGAGAAGAGTCCGATTCAGTCCGTGACGTCATGGATTCGCCGGCAACCGCCCAAGGTGAAGGCTTTTCTCGGCGTGGTTTCGGCGATGACGGTGCTCGTTTTCCTGAGGATGGTTGTCCATGAGCACGATAACCTTTTCATCGCTTCCGAGGCTGTCCATGCCCTCGGAATCTCTCTTCTTATCTACAAACTCACCAAGGAGAAGACTTGCGCTGGTAATATAACCGGAACTGAAATTTCTGGTTTACATTTGATTCTGATCCAATGTGAATTTGGTATTTAATTCAAATTTTGGGCTTATTGGAATGCTAATTAGAATCGTTGTGTGATTGAGAATTGCATGGATGTTGACATTTTGAAATTTGACGATTTTTTTGGCAGGGATATCCCTCAAGACACAGGAGTTAACAGCTTTGTTTCTTGCTGTGCGGTTGTATTGTAGTTTTGTAATGGAGTTTGATCTTCACACATTACTCGATTCGGCTACTTTGGTGACGACTCTTTGGGTCATCTATATGATCCGTTCCAAGCTTAGACCTACTTATATGGAAGACAAAGACAATTTTGCCATCTACTACGTTGTAAGTTAACCAAACAGAATATTATATTACACTGCTGTGGGCTATCCTGATCATTCGTATAGGCTTTCATCGTTTTGAATCTATGTATGAGATGGGTTTTGTTTGTTTAGTTTTATTAAACACTCGCCATAAGCTTTAAATCAATAAGAGAATTTTGTGAACTTGTTTATTCATTGGAGGGTAATGATTATTGAGAATCTTGATACCAATGTTGATATTTGTTTTTGAGAATCTTTTTGCTCTTGCATTGGTTCAGGTAATCCCATGTGCTGTTGTTGCTTTGCTCATTCACCCGTCGACACGTCACCACATCGTAAACAGGCTTCTTTGGGCATTCTGTGTTTATCTTGAAGCTGTTTCAGTTCTTCCTCAGTTAAGAGTCATGCAGAACACTAAGGTATTGCTCAGTTCTGTGCTATTAATATAATAAATGAAAAAAAAAAATTCTGTCTGAATCTTCCTTTGAATGTTTTTGTCTTTTTATTTTCTCAGATTGTGGAACCGTTCACAGCACATTACGTATTTGCATTGGGAATCGCTAGGTTCTTGAGTTGTGCACACTGGATCCTTCAGGTTCTTGAGTTACCCAATAAACTCGTTATTTTTTCCGTTTTTACATTTTTTACAGCTTCTGAAAAAAATATTTTTAACCGCGTGTAGGTGTTGGATTCGAGAGGGCGATTACTGACTGCATTAGGGTATGGACTATGGCCTTTAATGGTCCTTCTCTCTGAAATCGTCCAAACCTTCATTCTTGCAGATTTCTGCTACTACTATGTTCAGAGGTAAACAGAACTTCTTTATATATAATCTCGATGTGTGTAAACTATTGTTGAAATGTTTCTTGAATGTCTAATGATTTGGGATTCTTTTTTCTGTTTTTTTTGGGGGACAGTTTGATGGGTGGACAGCTCGTTCTTCGTCTCCCTTCTGGTGTGGTGTAAGAAGCTATGTGAAATGGATTTGCTTTGATGGAGGCTTTAATGATTAGAGGATTTTGAGATACAATTTGATATTTTTGTTAACAGAAGAAGCATTAAGTAGAATTAGCTTTCCAAAATAATTTTAATTCGGATTTCGTTGTGATGGCGTTTTGACTCGGAGATAATATAATGTCAGTCACACACAAAGCTTAGAGTTCCTTCCAGCTTTTTGGCCTGGCCTCTTGGAAAGAAAATATATATAACCGTTTAATTTTAATAAATTGTACGGAAACGGATCAACCAAAATGAGATGAAAAAAAAAAAAAAACGCGCCGATGTTCTCTTAATTAACATTCAGGAAAAACAGCAAGAAGTGTGAGGTCCGTTCAAAATCAATTCTCGGTGAAACATGCAGAGACTGTGAATAGTAGTTAAGACGGACCATTTAAAAGTTAAATGTTAAATAATCTCTTATTATGAAGAAATTAGAAATGTATCTTATATAAGATGTTTTTAAGCATGTTTTTATAGATAAGTGGCTTTTTCTTATTGGTTGTTTACATAATTCTCTTATTATGAAGAAATGTATATAATATAAAATTTCATTAAATGTAAGTATTTTCTGTTTTCTACATAAATAAACTCTATCTAACAAAAAAAAAAAAAAAATTGATTAAGAACACTGAAGAAGTCTTATCATTGGAGCATCGAAAACAAATGTTTCTTACCAATAATTTTTAAAATAAATTTTATTAATATAATTTTAGCTAAGATATATTTTGTGTTTCTAGCAATAATCATGGTCTTAGAGGCTGAGAGGCTTGCATGATCCCTTTGAATTCTTTGTAAGAATAATTCTTGCATATTGCAAGTTTGCTACTAATTGTTTTTTCCTACAACTCCTATTCAAATTGACTAAAAGCATTCGTACGTGTATATATTATGCTAAACAAGTAAACCTAAATTCAATAGTTTAATAGATGACGACAACTTCTCAAAACGTTAAATTGTTGATACACGAGCACAAGAAGGATAAATAAAACACTTGCGTTATCTACAGCACACGAAAAGAAAAGAGAAGAGACATGAAATAACTGTGTCTTTAAGTTTGACTAAACGTAAAAACAGTCGTGATCATGAACAATCTTCTCTTTACGTTCCTGGTGAGACAAATTTTCAATCGAAGACTTGTTGAAAAAGTCAATGCAATCTGATACAGCTTCACTGTAGTGAGAATGAGAGGAGTAGTACGAGTTACTGCACGATATCTTCGGCGTCTCCAGCCTCTCGCAGCCATTGCTGGAGTTGGTGGTTTTGTGACGGCGTACGGTAGCAGATGCGGAGGAGGAGGGAAGGGTGTGGATGAGCTTCATGAGAATCTTGCGGAATTTGGTGAAAAGCTTCATGGATGACGAGATACCTATGAAGGTGTTGTTGTTCTGATTGTGATGACGATGATGATGATTAGATGGTTCGTTTATATGAATTGTGAAGGAGTGTGTGTTAAGAGGAGCTCTCTCAAATGGCCTTTGCATAGTTTGGTGTATATTATAAAGTTTCTTATAGTCTGTCTTGCATATGTTTTGTTTGATTGAGATGCTCATTTATATAGACTTATTTATTATACACATTGTAAAGGGTTGTTAGGGGCTTTTCGTAATCTATGTGTCTTTAAAAAAGAAACAAACTAAAGGGATTTAAAATAATATATATTGATTTCTGAAGCACTAATATATAAAACGTAACTGGGGAAAAAATAGTTGAGAGATTAAGTGTATATGATGATGCATGTGAACAAATCATTTGTATGGGCTTCCTTTGTCTTCGGCAAAGTGAACTTCTTTTTATATTAAACTTGGATATAAGATAATGTATGTATGGATTGATCAGCAAACATCATCCGGATACATTTAGTAGTAATATTTTGATTACTTTGGAAACCAGCTTAACAAAGCCTTTGGCAGAAGAATATTAAGAAAATACAGGAATTATATATATATATATATATATATATATTTTTTTTTTTTTTTCTGAAATCAAATATATATACGATATGTGTATTCTAGTAATTTTAGAATCCGGGTCTTGTAATATTGTATTTCCTTGCACTGAAAACTAAGATGAATATTATTCTTGATAGTTTTTCTCTACGGTATCTCTAACTTGAGCTTGAGGCGGATGTTTGCCTCCAAAGAAACATCAGTACTGATTCAGATCAAGCAGCTACACTATTTGTGTTTGGTTCATTGATGAATTATGTTTACAGCTATATCAGTTGGAATTGAAGACGTCAATCTGTGATGATACAAGAGAGAAAAATGTTCTTTTATCTGTCCAATTTCAATCAGCTACAATATGACGAAACATAATGATGAGAATTAATTGATCAAGAATAATAGGTACGTACAAATTAATTCCTTGCTCATGATTATATAGGTACGTAATTAAGGCAAAATTAAAAATTGTAGTACTAGTAACTACTACTACTCCCTCTGTTTCAATATGTAAGGGTTTTTATAATTTTTTTTTGTTTCATTTTATTAGGGGTTTTAAAATTTATATGAAAAATTAATTAGGTTTTTTTTACTTTTGATTATTTATATTTTGGAGGTTATTTTTTTTATTGGTTGAAATGTTTTGAAATTTATGATAAAATATATTTTATTTCAAAAAATACAAAAATTAAATGGTTTTTTAATATGTATGCAAAAATCTTAAACCCCTTATATTGAAACATAGGGAATATTAGGTAATACCAGGTGTTGAAATAAGTTGTGGTCCTGCATCATGTAGACTTTGGCTTTGACCTAGAATTAATTTGTCTAAAAGATTTGGGACCAGTCACTAATTAATTAACCTCAGAATAAATTAAAATATTCTTGCTCAGAGAACAAAACAAGAGTTTGATTTTAAATTTGATTATGCTTTTTCAGAGACGAGCACAGGCTTTTGGTGAAATGATTAATGGGTGGAGGCATTCTAAATTACACTGTAGTTTATATTGTTTTGTATAGTTAACTTATGACAGTTATGATTATGTCTTCTACTTTAATATTAAACAACACCGGGATAATCATAACCAAGTTAGTTTATTTACTTATTAATTTTCATTTGGGATCAAGTATTGTAAAAGTACCAAATGCAAAACCTACATATATATATTATATGATCGAGAGAGAGGCACATAAGATGAGATCATATAACATTGTTTTAGCCTCCTAGTGATCCAAAAATATGGTTTAATCGTGTATTTGGGGATGAATTTTCAATTACCAATCCAGCAGCAATACATGAATTATGCTTTGTCGAAATTATCTATGGAAAAGTCGAATGAAATGGCTCAAAGTTAGTTTTGACTTAATGGTGTAGGTATGCTATCTTGAAAAAATTTACGAGTAGAGACAGTTTTAGACATACGTCCTATATTCAGATGTACATTTTCAAATTTTGTTGAGTTTAATTAGGGTAGGAATAAACCGTTCTTCCCATGTATACACACATTCATCTACCTATTGGGTTTGTTGGCCAACAAAATATAAATGACAGCCCAATATGCTTCCCATATATAAACACACACCATAGAATTCAATAAACGTATCATATTATATATTGATTCCGCTTATTTTTACGTAAGAAATTGTTACTTTTACATTTTATAATATGTGAGAAAATAGCTGGGGAGCTAGCTATATATATAATTATTTGCTTATGATGGATAAGAAGAACAATTATACCTTGTGGATAGTACTGTACCATTCAAACACACACCATAGAATTCAATAAACGTATTGTTCGTTTCCGTAGTCTATTTATTCTCTTGAAAGTATTTTGTACTGAGGTTTTTTTAAAAAAGTAAAACTAATGCACATTCTTTTCTAAAAATTATTACCATGTGTTTTTCTATACTATACCTTGTGTAGTTATGTTAGCATCAGATTTCTCGCAAGGTTTTCTTTAAAACTATCTGCAAGCGATTTCAGCTACTTGACTGACATTGATCTATCGCGCTTTATACATCAATTTAAACGAGAAAAACCTAATTCTTTCCACTTTCCAGACAAAATATTCAAGTTTTGAGGGGGTTTGTCGGAATTAAAACTCACTGCAGAAGCTGAAGGAAAACAACATATATATAATTCAAAATCTAATAACAGTGATCTCGCTAGCTAGCTTGCTTGTTATTTAGACACAGTTACTTAACAAGAACGCTGATCAAGCATAATAATTATTACCACCACCATTTTTCACTTAGACATTTTTTTTTTTTTTGGTTTTAATGTTAAGACTTAAGACACTTAGACATATTATTTTGTCAAAAGTGAAAATGAATTAAGAAAAGTATTAATTATTTGTTGGTGGAGACGGAAGAGATGCCGAGAACTCCAGCCCACACTTGCTTCCTCACCTTTGCTCTCTGCGGCTGACCCCCCAAAGAGCCACCGCTGTTTCCACCGCCTCCTCCGCCGCCGTTTCCTCCGACAGTCGTTGTTGAAGACTGGCCGCTTGGGTCGCTCATGTTTTTGTTCCTCTTTTATCTTCTTGGACTCGTGGGCTGCTGCTTAAGAGTGCTCCTACAAACAAAGAAACTGAAAGGGGATAGTTATAGTACTAGGGATCGAAAGTGACGCAAAAAGGAATCTTTCTTTTCTACCCCTGTTTTCTCATTTTCAGTGGTGCTTTTATTTTGTTACAAACCAGTCTGAATCTGTGCATTGGCATGGTAAAATTGTAACAACCAATAAAAAATAAACACTAGTCACATTGGAGTCGCTTTTAGCAATAATAATTGATATACTATCAATAGGTTTTGGTGATCTTATCTTCGAGATGGAATCCAACGGTTTTGGTACTACAACGGAATACGATCTCTCTTTTGCAACAACATTTTTTAATTATTAATTTGTTTATGCTGCCGCCACACAACTCATGCCTACCACTCACCTCTATTATTGAGGCCTTCACTCACCTCAGCATGACGCATTGATTTTGACGTCATCAATATCTTCACTTTCTTTCTTCTTTTCGGAAATACATTCAGTCGACAGTCGACACTCGTCACTATTATTTGATTTCTAAAAATATGTTCTTTTTGTAATTATACCGGTAGAAGTAGGTTATTATTGTCTCATTGATGAACATCAATGGTAATAACAACATAGGGATAGGATTAAAGCCTGGTTCAAAAAAACATAGGGATAGGATAACGAGTTTAGAAAAACATGTTGACCTGTCATTCTTAGAAAAATACGATTTTAATATATAAGCTATCTGTTATAAACTAACTAATCTGGAAGCATGAGCAACAGATCCGCTGTAGCACATCGGTTAATTTCAATGGATGAAATCCGGGTTCGAAGCCCGGCAGCGAATATTTGTTTTTAATTATTTTCGTTTTTTATTGCTCACGTGGGATGAAAAATAGGAGTGGGGGGGAGAGATAAGGTTCTCTGGTTAGAAACTGTGCACTGTGCATTCATTTTTAACGTAATCACATTGATGCTAAAGAACAGACAAATTTGATGACATTAATTGCACAAAAAGTAACCTGTTTGTTATTAGCCATGTATAGATATTAGTAGTATATTACCTTAAACTGATGGCTAGCTTTTGGTGTTGATTGAAGAGCCAGGCCGTTTTTTAGCAAATGTCACATGGGATCCATCACAGGGCCCATGTTCTTTTTTCAAAATTTTCGTTTATTATTTAGGGCTTAAATTTTCATATAAATTCTAAAAAAGGCTCCAATTTTAAAATTGCTATAAAACCCTTTTTATCACAGGGCCTAAATTTCCGTTAGGTCGGGCCTGTGAAGAGCTACAAACTGCAAGATCTTTGTGAATCTTGTATGTCCCCATATATCCAGCATTAGTCCTTAAGCTCAACCAAGTTGCGGTCGATCTCATTTTCGTGATTTGCAACCTATTTGTCTAAATAAGGAATCGTGAACATGTGCAGTTCCACGTCATTATTGTATAAAAGATGTAAAACTGTTTTTAAAAATACTAAAGTAATTAAGGTTTGATGCTTCGATCTAACACTGATTTGGGTCAGAGTTCAAAACCACCAACAAGATTGGCTCTTATCAACTTTATAAATATGTGTGATATCATAAAGAGTGAGCGATTGACTATCATGCCAGCTTTGCTTTGATATAGAGTGGAACATTTTATGAAAACAAGACGTAACCGAAAAAAGCAAGAATGTTTGAATATGTTCTATATTTTGTAGCAGCTATTTATACTGATAACAATCATCACGATGCAAAAGCATCCAAATTCTTTCGAATATCGTCTTAGCATCGACCAAAATCCTCTAAAGAAGTTTTATTTTCGGGTGGTAACTTTTATATTAAATATTACTTTATTATCTATATCTTAATGCAGATCTGTTGTAACACACCGGTTAGTTTCAAATGATAAACTGAAATCCAGGTTCGAAGCCCGGCAGCGAAATGTATTGGACCGAACCAATATAATATTTGTATGTTTCCTTTGGTTATCTTTTATCTTAAATTTTTGCTGGCTATATAAATAGCAAACGGAAGAAGAAAGTGCAAAAGATCCGTTGTAGCACACCGGTTAATTTCAATTGATAAACTGAAATCCGGGTTCGAAGCCCGGCAGTGGAATAACTTTTTTTAGTGATTAATAATGGATAGATCCAAAATCCAATATTAGTCTCAGGTCTGAACGCGATTTACATCTAACTAAAAACAGCAAATCTTTTAATATAAAATCGATTATTCTTGTCTAAGCAGACTTGATAGGATGAAAGAAACCATTAAAGAGGGCAGAGAGTTTTGAACTTTGAATGTTTCCTTTTTCTTTTAACGCGTTCCCGTTGAACGAGCTTTCCTCAGACTCCCACGAGTGACCCTTAGTGTTTCTTCCATTATAGTCTCTTTCGAAGATGAAGCTCGCTCAATCGCAGAAGCTGGTAACGCTGCAACAGTCTGTGACGCTTTCTCTGCCTCTGTTGTTGATGGTGATGGCGATGGCTGTGCCGTATCAGCGTCCGGTTTAGTGGCTGTTGAGGGGGATGATGGAGGAGGAAGAGGAGTGAGGTTGGATTGTGACACGCTTGTTTTTGTTTCCTTGGTCTCCGTTTGTTGTTGCTGCTGCTTGCTTGGAGATGAGATAGGCTTTGGTGCTATAGGTTCTTTGGTTAGAAGCTGCGGTTTCTTGGGTGGTGGACGGGCTTGAGAACTAGGCGCTGCTTCACTTGCCGCCTTAAGATCCGGTTGCTTATGTTCCTCTTCCGGTGGTGGTGATGGCTGCTTCTTTTCCTGTTGTTAGACATGACAAATTCGAATCAAGAGAAATCCACAAACATTATCAGGAGAAAACTACAGTATTGTGGTATCATAAACCTTTGGACGAAGTTGTTGTTGGTATTTGGTAGGAGCATATATTACCTTAGGCTTAGGTTTTGGTGTTGATTGTAGAGCTACGAAGTGCAGGATCTCGGTGAATCTTGTCTGTCCATAGCACACTGCTTTTCTGCAGTATATGACTGCCATATCTCCAGCTTTGGTCCTTAGCTCAACCAAGCTGCGGTCGATTTCATTTTCATGCTTTGCAACATATGGTCTAAAGAATGACTCGTAAACATATGTAGTTCCCTGTGGAAAAGAAAGGAAAAGTATAGTGAGACAGACCTCCAATGGATCACATATACAGTTTGTTTACTTACTCTCTTTATAGTTACCCTTGAGAGTTTGTTTACTTACTCTGGTCTTGGGGAACCAAAGGTATATGAAAAATGCCAGTTTTGCCTCGCAGTAGAGCGGAACCCTTCATGAAAACAAAACAGAAACAAAATGAGTAAATATACATATATATATATATATATATATATATATCTTATCATTTGAAAGTATTTGTATATCTATAACACCAACCACGAAGCAAAAGTATCGCCAACTCTTTCGAAAATGGTCAAAGCAGCCACCAAAATCCTGCAAGCAGTTTTAATAGGAAGCTAAGACTTTATCAAAGAAAACTCTCAACTCAAGAGAATAACAGATGACAATAGGCAATCACAAACCAATACTGGCACCAGAATCGAAGCTGTTGAATCTCAGGCTTATTCTTTTCAACCGTTTTGTAGCATTCATAAGCAGGATATGCGTATCCAAATACCATTCTGCCAACATATGGAAATTCAAAATAAGTTCATGAGAATTTCTTCGATCAAGTAACACTTTGGAACCTCAATGAAGAGATCAGAGTCGTACACAAGTCCCCTTGTTAGAAACGACCCAATCATTGTGCACACCTAATACATAGGAACAAACAAAAAAGTGTGATCCTCAAATTATAACTTTATAGACAACAAAGACGCGAGTATACTAATTTCAACAAATGAGCAATAATTTAACAAGCAGAATCAATCACTTGAACCCGAGGAACGAATGTACACTAGTCTACGAAATCAACTGTGCTTAATCCTACTGGTAAAGTAAGATTAGTGTCGGCGACGAAGCGACTCGACAGAGTTGAAATGCGATTCATCAGAAGCAAAACAAAAAAAGGAGTAATCTCCGAATCATCGTCCTTCGAATTCAAGTTTGAAATCGAAATTACCAATCTAAGATAAGATATACAAATTTGAAATCGATTTTGAACAACCGACTGAAATAAACGAGAAACCACAATTAAAACGAGGAACTAAGATTCATGCGAGCTCAGATCGATCGCTATTGATAAACACAAGACGAAACTGAGGAATCGATTTCTACTTCAAACGAACCGAAGGAACATTACCTCCTGAGAATAAAACTTTCGGAAAGTGAATGAGAATGCAATCGAATCGGAATACTACGAGAGGACTCCGGGGAAAGTGATATCGAGACGTTGGTGAGTTGGGACCGGAATGATCGGCGTAATGCGGCCGGCGACCGTTACGCAGTCGGCGGCGAGAGCGAGAGAGCGGGGAAAGAGACAAATTAATAATGAGGAGAAAAAGAGCTAATCAAAAGTTAAATAATTTGTTAACTGAAATTTTTGGTTGCTTTACTGAAATACCAGCGGTTGTTTCAGCTTTATAACCCACACACTGTTTATGGTTTCGTTACGAGTCCTTTTCAAAATATTTACTTCTCTAGTAATGTGGTTAAATAATCTTCTGTGTGCTGGTCTACCGTACACTTGGATTTTCAAGAGCTTAATCCCCTGAGATTTGAATTATACGGTTGAGATCTGAGATCTGGAATTAAAAGAATGAGTCCACAGTACTCTCTTCGTAGCGTATTTTCACTACTCGTAAGTCGTAAATCCTTTGATGGAAATTTGATTCTCTTACTAATTTGATCATCTTTTTTTTTTTCATTGGATTCTATTGGTTTTCTTAATGTGATTGGATTACACTATTTTTCACCTAAAACAATTAATAAGAATGGGCTATATTTGTTCATGATTATGAGTTTCTGACACGTTGGTTTGGAATTTGGAAGGTTTTCTTTTACTAATTTTTTTTTTCTTTTACTAATTTGATCATTTTTCCCCCATTTAATTATAGTCATTTTCTTAATGTGATTAGATTACATCATTTTTTTTAAAAGGTGGCAAAAGTTTATGGAAAAATATTAGAAATTCATCAGGAAATTCACCAGATGTTTTCTATTTATTTTCTTGATGTGAGGTGGGATTACATCATATTCTTTGAATCCTCTGGTGAATTTTTAATTCTTTTCTGATTTCATATATTTTATTTCATTAGTTTCTATTGAATTCTTTTTTAATGTGATTGGATAAAGATTACATTATTTTCTATAATAATAAATAAGCATGCCTATATTTAGTTCATAAAAGAAAAGGAAACTGGAAATATTATTTATTATTGGAAATTTTGCCGAAAAAAAGAGCTATTACTGTGATTTGATTACAAGGCTTTGAAATTTTATTTCTCTGTAAAGTGGTGAACTAATTATATACATCATGATGATAAAAACATAACATTAGCATGCTTTTATGCGTATGTCCTTTCTAATAATGAAGGAGTGAATTGCTTTCAGGTCCACAGCAATCTCCTCAAAGACACTGGTAGACCCTAGCCAAAATTTTCAGTTTCAGACCAATCTGATTTCGGCTAAAACCGGATCAATCCAGGTCGGTTAAACTAATTACATCATCTGAGTTCTGATAAACGTTTTCATCGTTAGATTATACCAAGAAAGCCGAACCGGGAAAAAGTATGGCGACAAAAAGAGGATGGCATTGTTTTTAATTATTAAAGCAAATTTAAGAAAGTAGCACAGAAACACTAACGTTTATATTGGTGATCGGTAGATATTCACATGCATCAACATTACAATTTACAATGACCACTCAATGAAACAAAATGGGGCCAAATTTACATCAAAGCGATCAAAAGGCTTTGAAGAATTGGATGTCAGATGTTGTTTGCTTATATGAAGTATATAAAACTAGGTAACCGACGTACCACATATTTTTCTTTTAATTATTTGAGGATAAATTACATCATTTTGTGTGTTCAAAATCCAACATACACACATTTTTTACATGTATTTGTTATTTATTATACTGCAAGATTTGAAGTCATTTGAGAAGATCGTAAGTCATTTGAGAAGATCGTAGATAAAATTACAGCTACACATAATCAATAACGACGACGAGCAACGGTAGAACGAAATAAATGAAATTACACGATGCCATCAGCCATCAAATTTGTAATTTTATTTCTTCGTGCTCACGAGTGTCAAACTTAATTACATTGCATGTAGATGAAATGGGTCGTGTTCTCGTGACCCGAGTCTGTACAAAGACAATTCAGAAACTTGATGGATTTGAAACAAACAATTTGCTGAAGTTGGTGCGTTTTCTTCACGAATGAATAGTTATGGATTTGGACTGCTTAGCCGAAATCAAATTGTCTGACCCACTAATTCAGTAATCAGCCCGTACGCCGTTCCACTTGTCGTTTTATTTTTCCCATCATATTTGATCAAAATCAAATACAACAACAAACTGTGGCACAATCAAATACTTAACCATTCAAATTCAAGTAGCTGAATATTTTCGTATCGTTTTAAATAGTACTAGTATAGTACCCTATTTATTTTCCCATAACAATCAGACGTGGGGGGTTGAAGTTGACCCGTAATGAAGTTTACAGGTAAGTATTTAAAGAAGCATTAACCAAAAAATGATAAAAGATGAATGATGACCGCAACCGCCAATGGACCTACTTGCACTTGCCACACATTGCTTCCATCCCAGGCAAGGCTATATCCGTAAATTACCAAAACATTTTTAGAAATAAAAAGGAAGTGGAAAAAACAGATCCCGTCCCGCGTGGTTACATACAGGTTTCGATCTGTGTCGGTGTCTCTGTTTCTGTTTCTCATTCAAATTTTTCCTAATTTTTAGCCCAAATCTGTTAGTTTCCTTTCTCGGATCTTCCTCGCGGATACACGATTCTTTATCAGATCTCGAAAAAAAAAAATCCCCTAGAATCAGCAAACTTTGCTGCGATTATCTCTCTGTTTACAATCGAAGAAACACAAAAAAAAAGAAAAAATGGTGGCGAAATCGAGCTCCAGATGCTGTTGTTGTAGCTGGTTCATCGGCATTATCGTCCTCATCGCCGTAGTCCTCGCCATCGTTTTCACAATCCGGCACAAAGCAAGCAAATCCGACGACGACGTCCCTGGACCTCCCGGCTCCATCGACAAGAAATACGCCGATGCTCTCAAGATCGCAATGCAATTCTTCGATATCCAGAAATGTAAATGATCATCACCAACATTGCCTCCTCATCATGATTCTGTAATATTATTGTTCTTGTTCTTATATAATTTCGGATTTTTGATTGATTGATTGTAGCTGGTAAGCTGGAGAAGAACAAAATAGAATGGAGAGGAGACTCAGGTCTAAAAGACGGAAGCGAAGCGAGTCTCGACCTTTCCAAAGGCTTATACGACGCTGGTGACCACATGAAGTTTGGTTTCCCGATGGCTTTCACCGCCACAGTCCTCTCGTGGTCGATTCTTGAATACGGTGACCGAATGGATTCCCTCGAGCAATTAGATCCCGCCAAAGACTCTCTCAAATGGACCACTGACTTCCTCGTCAACGCTCATCCTTCTCCGAACGTGCTCTACATCCAGGTGGGAGATCCGGAGACGGATCACAACTGTTGGGATAGGCCAGAGACAATGTCAAGGAAGAGAAAGCTCACCAAGATTGATACGGAGACTCCAGGGACTGAGGTCGCTGCGGAGACAGCAGCGGCGATGGCTGCAGCGTCTTTGGTTTTCAGAGAAAGCGATCCCAAGTATTCGAGCACGCTTCTGAAACATGCCAAGCAGCTGTTCGATTTCGCTGACGGTAACAGAGGATCTTACAGTGTCAGCATACCTGAGGTTCAGCCTTATTACAACTCCACGGGGTACGGCGATGAGCTTCTTTGGGCGGCTTCTTGGCTGTACCATGCGACGGAGGACAAAACGTATCTTGACTTTGTGTCGAAAAATGGACAAAAGTTTGGAAATTTTGGAAGTCCGTCTTGGTTTAGTTGGGACAACAAGCTTCCAGGAACACATGTATGTATACTTAATTATCTTACAAGTTACAAATCATGAATCATGTTTCTTGCTTTGCTTAATGAGTACGTTACACACCATTGCAATTGCAGATCCTGTTATCAAGATTGACATTCTTCAAGAAAGGGTTATCAGGAAGCAAAGGACTTGAAGGTTATAAAGAAACAGCGGAAGCTGTCATGTGTGGGCTTATACCAAACTCCCCAACAGCTACAGATAGTAGAACTGATGGTATGGTTTCTTACATGTAAACATTAAAGTTAAAACCATACATTTCATTGTTAGTTAAATTTTGTTGGTTTTTGTTAAATAGGTGGTCTTATATGGGTGAGTGAATGGAACGCATTGCAACACCCTGTGTCCTCTGCGTTTTTAGCCACGCTCTACAGTGACTACATGCTAACCTCCGGTATTGAGAAAATATCTTGTAGTGACACTTCCTTCAAACCTTCAGATCTCAGAAAATTCGCCAGATCACAGGTTCTTTGATGTTCCATTTTTTAATACATATGGTGGTTTCTTTGTTGTTACCTGCCTGCATTTTTATAACTTGATTTGCACTTTGCAGGCTGATTACTTGCTAGGGAAGAATCCAGAGAAAATGAGTTACTTGGTGGGTTACGGTGAGAAATATCCAGAGTTTGTGCACCATAGAGGAGCTTCGATTCCGGCCGATGCAAACACAGGATGCAAAGATGGATTCAAGTGGCTTAACTCGGAGGAACCAAACCCGAACGTAGCGTACGGTGCGCTTGTTGGTGGACCTTTTTTGAACGAGACGTTTATAGACGGAAGAAACAACTCTATGCAGAATGAGCCAAGCACTTATAACAGTGCACTTGTCGTTGGTCTCTTGTCTAGTTTGGTCACTACGTCTTCCTCACTCAAATCTTTTATATAAGTTTTTTTCCATATAAAGTATCCTTTTAATTAGAATATCACATCTTATTCGCTCCATTCTGTAAACGTGTATGTAAACGTGTTTCAATGTATATGATTTTGTATTGTGCATATGGTATAAAATTATATAAACTAGGCAATGATATAAAATTATATAAACTACGTCTTCCTCACTCAAATCTTTTATATAAGTTTTTTTCCATATAAAGTATCCTTTTAATTAGAATATCACATCTTATTCGCTTCATTCTGTAAACGTGTATGTAAACGTGTTTCAATGTATATGATTTTGTATTGTGCATATGGTATAAAATTATATAAATATATAGAAGTTTGCATCCACAAACAAGAGCAAAGTTTAATGGGCTTCAAAAGTCAAAAACTAAAACAAATTGGCCTCTCATATTCTAAAGTTTGAAAGATACACACTACTTTAGGCAAATAATTGTATCCACAAACCAAAAGCAAAGAGCCAAAAGTGGCATAACGTGTGGATCTCTTTCACACCACACTGTTCGTCTTCTTCCTCCTCCTTCTCTCCTCTCAACATGTCCGACCAAATCTCTGCTTCACTGTTCACTCTCCACTCTCCGCTTCTTTCACGGATCTTTCTTCACCGAAATCCATGTCTCTTCTGATCAAATCCTCTCACCTCAATCATTTCCAACCCAGAAACTCAAAATCATCCTCTTTCACCGACCAAATCCCGTCCCGCCTCTCGTTCGTTTCTTCTTTTAATCACAACCCGTTTGCGAATTTGGTGTATAAACGTAACCCAACAATGCAATCTCTTTCTTCTTCTGTGAAGAGCTCCTTGATTGACCCAGATGGTGGGGAATTAGTGGAATTGGTGGTGCCGGAATCGCAGATTGAGCTGAAGAAAGCCGAATCGGAGTCGATGCCGAAAGTGAAGCTGACGCAGATTGATCTGGAGTGGGTACACGTCATCAGCGAAGGCTGGGCTAGTCCTTTAAAAGGGTTCATGAGAGAAGACGAGTATCTGCAAAGCTTGCATTTCAACTCTCTTAGGTTAAAAGACGGGTCCTTTGTGAACATGTCGCTTCCTATTGTTCTCGCCATTGATGATCACACCAAAGAACAGATCGGGTCATCTCGTAACGTTGCTCTCGTTACCCCTCAAGGAGATATCATCGCTTCTCTCCGAAGGTACGATACGATATCAAACTAGAGCTTTGGTGGTGGCGGCGGCATAAAAATTGGTTTCTTTGATTGCTATGTATGTAACCCAAGTAATTGAGTGCTGTGATGAATCGTTGTTTGTGAATTGCAGTGTAGAGATATACAAACACAACAAGGAAGAGAGGATAGCTCGAACTTGGGGAACGACATCTCCAGGATTGCCTTATGTTGAAGAATGCATCAATCCATCTGGGAACTGGCTGATTGGTGGTGACTTAGAAGTTTTCAAACCGATCAAGTATAACGATGGGCTTGATCATTACAGGCTCTCTCCTAGGCAGCTCAGGAAAGAGTTCGATCGTCGTAAGGCGGATGCTGTGTTTGCATTCCAGCTAAGGAACCCTGTGCACAATGGACATGCTCTGCTGATGAATGATACTCGGAAAAGGCTTTTGGAAATGGGTTACAAGAACCCTGTTCTCCTGCTTCACCCTTTGGGAGGTTTCACGAAAGCTGATGATGTTCCTCTTGATGTTCGGATGGAGCAACATAGCAAGGTGGGTAATTGATCTTCTTTTTCTTTTAGTCTTTTTGTTGTCATAAGGATAGATTATGGTTCTTGATTTGGTTGATCCATGTATGTATAGGTTCTTGAAGATGGAGTTCTTGATCCAGAGACCACTATTGTCTCGATATTTCCATCGCCGATGCACTATGCTGGTCCAACTGAAGTTCAGTGGCACGCCAAGGCTAGGATTAACGCTGGTGCTAATTTCTACATTGTAGGTCGTGATCCTGCGGGAATGGGACATCCTGCTGAGAAGAGAGACCTATATGATCCTGATCATGGAAAGAAAGTCTTGAGCATGGCTCCTGGACTTGAGAAACTAAAGATTCTTCCATTTAGGGTAACAACAAACACCATTTCTACTGCAGGAATCAAAGTTTGTTGATGATCAGATCATCAGAATATGCTGCAAACAGTTCTGATGAGTTGTTATTTGTCTGTCATTTGTATCTTTCAGGTTGCAGCTTACGATACAGTAGAGAAGAAGATGGCATTTTTCGACCCCTCTCGCGCAAAAGAGTTTCTTTTCATTTCTGGAACAAAGGTAAGAGATAGTTTTCTTCAAGGCTCCAGTTTTCATGACTTTTAGCTTTGATTTTGATTACAACCTGAGTTTTTTGGTTGCAGATGCGGACGTATGCAAGAACAGGGGAGAATCCTCCAGATGGGTTTATGTGTCCGAGTGGATGGAACGTTCTTGTCAAATACTACGAGAGCTTGCAAGAAAGCGAGGAATCAGCAAAACAACCAGCCGTTGTTGCAGCCTAAAGAATCAAATTTGAAGCTCGTCCGTGATGAGTGATGACTATCAATCAAGGCTTTAGTTTCACCAATTCATCTTTCATTGTAATGCTTACACCTGCTGTTTTTGTCTTACGGAATTCACAAATGTTTTTCCTAACTCTTGAAACCAAATAATGTTCTTGCTGACGAGCAGAGACAAGACTGTTAATTTTTAAGCTCAGGTCAATAGTATTTGTTTTCGGGCAATCAATAATAAGTATGCAAACGAGAGGCGGAAAAAGGAAAAAAGTAAAAAAAACTCCGTTGCCGGGACTCGAACCCGGGTCTCTCGGGTGAGAGCCGAGTATCCTAACCAGCTAGACTACAACGGATTTGTGATTAATCTGCGCCGTTTAAATTTATTGATCATAATATTATGAGGATTGACAAAGACGCAGGATTTCACACCAAAATCATTTAATTTCGATTCATTCTCAAAAATCATTGTTTTTAAAGAGCTAAAAAGGCTTTAAAATCACTGAGTCAACATCTTTTATTGCTCACTGAATACTGATGTATTCAATATAGTGTGCAAATGAAATAATAATTAGAACCAAAAGTCATTTTTCATCCATGTTGTTTGTTTCCATGAGAAACTCAAAAACTCACAATGCAATAAAAGAAGCTGAAAGTAAAAAATGTATAAAAACATTACAAGGATTTAGCCCATTTTTTTTATTTCACTCGGCTCTCGACTGACCAGCACGAGATGAGAGGATGATACCAACAATAAGACCGTACAGCGCAAGTGCTTCAGCAAAGATGAGAATCAGAATCATCCCCACAAACAGCTTTGGTTGTTGTGCATTCGCTCTGAAACATACAAGACACCAGATTACAAACAAACATCTCTTGAAGTCGAATGAGAATACGATATCCAACTATCATATCATATATTTTTAGTCTCACATTCAGCATAAACTACAAAGTTTCAATCATTTGAGCTCTAAACACCAACTCAATACACCAATTTCTAACACCGAAGTTAAGATCTTTGACATAGCAAATCAAGAAAGAGTCTTATGCAGGGCAGTGGCTTTCTGTTAGTTACACTTGAATCAAAAGCTCATTTCTGTTAGTTTCGTCACAGGATCATGAAATTGTGAATCCTAGTAATTGATAAACAGGCTCAAAATACGAACACAGAATCGAGATTTGACCCTGAAATAATTAAGGCAAGCCTAAGATCACAACTGAATAGCCTATATGGATCAAATAGAGAGTGAAGATGAAAATGGTTTATGAATTACCTAACACCGGCATCGCCGACGATTCCAATAGCCATACCGGCGGAGAGACCGGCGAGACCACAAGCCAGACCAGAAGAGAGATGGGCATATCCATCGAAGAGATAGTAAGACTTTGCCTTTGGATTGATTCCAGTACTGATGATGACGGCGATGATCAGACCGTAAATACCCAAAACACCAGCCATAACCACCGGAACAATCGATTTCATCACGAGCTCTGGTCTCATCACACCCATCGACGCCACACCAACCCCGCTCTTCGCTGTCCCGTACGCTGCTCCCATACCTGAAAAGCGGAAAATCGGATCGGATCGGATTGGATTAGATCGGATCAAATCGGTGATTCAATTTTTGAGGGGAAACAAAACAAGGAATTGGAGATCTGCGAGTGGGAGAATCTGATTTTACAGGAGAAGACGAGAGCGGCGGCAGCGCCGAGGAATCCGAAGAAAGGAGCAGTTTCATCGCCGCTGAAACCTGTAGCCATTGCTCGTCGTGAATTTGTTGTGTCACCGGAGAGATCTGATCGCAGATAGACAAACTGTTGAAGATTTGTTTGTTGCGAGAGAGAAGAAGAGAAGAAAAGAAAACAAATTTACGACAGCAATGATTTGATTGATTAGTAATTGCCGGCCGTAGTCGGCGTGGCAAACTAAACCGGACTCAAATTAGCTGACCCGCCTAATAAATCGAACCGCACCAAAATTTATTTGGTATGAATTTTTTTTTGGTTGTGTTACTTTTTTTTTTTTTTTTTATGAATTCGGTATGTGCATACTTTTTTATGATATGCATGTATGTGTATATGAATAATGTGATAACGCAAAAATAGGAGGCACACTTTTAACAGCATATATATACTCCCCTGTTCCACAAGATGTTATAAGTTTTTCATATAAATTAAAAAATATTTAATGTTAAATTATTAATGAATTAGTTTCTTAAACCAATTACTTTTCATTTAATACTATCCAATAGTATTCAAGTATTTAAACACTTTTAGCTTTTTGTTTTTGAAATTTGTCATTAATTAGCGAAAAAAATAACTTTTAAAATCTAAAACATCAAACAAAATATGAAATAAAAAAAAACTTAAACATCAAATATTAAGGAACAAATGGAGTAATAAAAAGTCAACTAAACGCATTCATGAATGGAATGGAATGTCATCGGTCCATCATTAGATTTGGTGATACGGAAGTATGTTTATTAATTCATAAGTGTAAACATGTATGCTGTTAGCTGAATGCACATAACAGTGAGAAGATAGACAGTTTCAGATTTCAAAAGTATAATTGAAATTAGTTTTTATTAAAAATAAACAATAAGAAAACGATTAGTATTTACTAATAAGAACTGTTATGAAAAATAGATATATATAGAAATCTCTTTATGAAACTTAACTTAACACCGCTGGAACAAATACTTGGTATTACATGAATGTTTTGTGTTCCTTTACAGTTGACATGCATTTGTTTTATTATTTATAAGAAAACTGGGACGACCAAAATAATTAACCTGCAACGAACCAGAATAAACACCCCCTGGGAGGACTACGATTAATGTAACGGACTTTGACTTCTATAATTTGTAGTTGCATTTTTCATTATTTCGTTGCAGCCTACCGAACTAAATAATCTCAAATAATAGATACATACTAAGTCAATCAAGGATAATGTAAAACCAAATAATATAAAATGTTCATTCGACGATATTTCATATATATATATATATATCATATGATTAGCATTATTTGAACGAATCATACTCTGCGGATTAGAAAGATATTTGACATCTAAGCAACCAAATTAAACAAAAAAATTAACCATAATCATTCGTCTTCGTCTACATATACGGACCCATAAAAAACATTGAAACTAATTTGTTAAAGTAATACATATATATATATATATATACTTTCTACAAATATGGAACCGGGAATGACACCGTGGGAACAAAAAGTATAAATTTATGTTCATGAATCTTTTGCTAAATTCTGACATCCGTTTGTTTATTGTTTTAGTATTTGTTTTGTTATTTATAGCAAGGAAAATAGCGACGACAAACCCTTTCTCAAAAAAATTAAAATAGCGACGACCAAGATAATTAACATGCAACGAACGGCAAGAAATAGCCCCCCCCCTGAGGGAAGTAAAACGTAACGGACTCTATTTTCTTTTCTGACTTCAAACGTAACGGCCTCTTGTATAATTGATAGTTGCATGTTTGATGTTGACACAACATCTCCAACATTAATTCGTCCCTGATTTTTTCCCAAACTAATTAATCTCACATATTCAAGTCCCTCCCGAGGGTAATGTAAATCCAATAGTCTTAAGTGTTCCTTCCACGACAAACGTCGTACCATATCCCAGGAACATTAATAGAATAATAATAGTACATACCTCTTTTAAAAGTTTAGAATAAATAATATTTGTATTATTATAATTAAACTACAACACAGAGTAACGTTGAATAAATTTCTCATCGACCGCTATATATATAAACGAACAAGCCAAGCTACATTTTTATCACAACACAAACAAAGCTCAAAGATCAAACAAGTAAACAAAAACAAAATGGCAGCACGAGCCACAGTACTTTATGCTCTCTTCCTCACCTCACTTCAACTCCTCATAAATCGCCACTTCTCACTCGCCGCCGGAGGAAAATGGAATCTCCTCCTCCCCAACGTCGGAATCTCCGCGATGCACATGCAGCTCCTCCGCAACGACCGTGTCGTAATGTTCGACCGAACCAGCTTCGGACCATCGAACATCTCTCTCCCCAACGGTAACTGCCTCAACAACCCAAACGATCCCGTTTCGAAACTCGACTGCACAGCTCACTCCGTCGAATACGACGTCGCATCCAATACCGTACGTCCCTTAACCGTACAATCCAACACATGGTGCTCCTCCGGTTCGGTTAGACCCGACGGTGTTCTCGTCCAAACCGGTGGAGACCGGGACGGCGCACTAAAAGCGAGAACCTTCTCTCCTTGTAACAACGACCAATGCGATTGGGTCGAGATTAACAACGGATTAGCCAAGAGAAGATGGTACGCTTCTAACCATATTCTTCCCGACGGTAGACAAATCGTTATCGGAGGTCAAGCACAATTCAACTACGAGTTTTACCCCAAAACAACATCTCCCAACGTCATCGCGTTGCCGTTTTTGGCCGAGACTAGTGATCGAGGAGAAGAGAATAATCTTTACCCTTACACTTTTCTCAATACCGACGGAAATTTATTTATTTTCGCTAATAACCGAGCGATATTACTCGATTACGTTAAAAACACGGTGGTGAAAACTTTTCCGGCGATTCCCGGCGGTGATCCGAGGAGCTATCCGAGCACTGGCTCGGCCGTGCTATTACCGTTAAAGAATCTTGAAGCGGTTAAAATCGAGGCGGAAGTTCTGGTGTGTGGAGGTGCACCGAAAGGATCGTACATCCTCGCTTTGAGAAGGAATACTTTCGTGAGAGCGCTTGACACGTGTGCGAGGATCAAGATTAACGATGAGAATCCTCAGTGGACGGTGGAGAAGATGCCACGTGCTAGAGTCATGGGAGATATGACGCTTTTGCCCAACGGAGATGTGTTGTTTATCAACGGTGGATCTTCTGGTTCTGCTGCTTGGGAGCTTGGTCGTGAACCGGTTTTCGTACCGGATTTATACCATCCCGAGAATCCGGTTAACTCGAGATTTGAGTCCCTAAACCCGAGTAAAACCCCGAGAATGTATCACTCCACGGCGGTTCTCCTCCGTGACGGGAGGGTTCTCATCGGAGGAAGCAATCCTCACGAATTTTATAACTTCACCGGAGTGCTTTTTCCGACGGAGTTAAGCTTGGAAGCTTTCTCTCCGGTTTATCTCGAACCGGAGTTTGCGAATCTTCGTCCAGAGATTATGTCTCCAAAATCGCAGTCGAGTATCAAGTATAGTATGAATTTGAAGCTAAATTTTAAGGTCGCCGGAGAAGTTAAGAGCCCGGTGAAAGTGACGTTGGTGTTTCCGTCGTTCACGACGCATTCCTTCTCGATGAACCAGAGGCTTTTGGTTTTGGATAATGTTAAGTTTACGAGGAAAGGTAAGTCGACGAACTATGAGGTTCAAGTGAGAACTCCGAGATCGGCTAATATCACACCGCCTGGTTATTATATGATGTTTGTGGTGAATCAAATCATACCAAGCGAAGGTGTTTGGGTAAGGTTACAGTAATTCATCAATGTATTAGCTCTATATATACAACGAAAAAGATAGAGATGTCTTCTTTAAAGACTTGTATTATTATCTATTGGATGGATTGGTTCTTAATTTGGAGAGCCTAAACTATTGTATTTGTAATAAGAATGTATGTGTTCTTGATTTTATGATAATAAACTAATTGGATACTCTTATTTCATGTCAGTGTATATCTTTGACGTATAAGAAATTCAAAACTGATGCATGAAAGAAATTGAAGAAGTATGTGCGATAGGAGAGAATACTGAAAAGCGAAAGGTCTGATGCAAAACACTTCTGATGAATATAGGGAAATTTGGCAAAATATACAAAAATGAAATACTCTTTGTCCCATTACACATTTTTTGCTAAACTTTGTCCAATTACTGTTTTTAAAGTTATTAATCCAATTTTGCCCTCAATCCTAATTAACCCTTTAATTAACTAAAATAAAATAGATATGTATATTAATTTTTTTGGGCAAAGAAAATAGATATATGCACATTCCACGCTTCTCCTTTTCTTCTTCTTCTTCTCTGCTTCTCCTTCTTCTTCTTCTTCTTCTTCTCTGTTTCTCTTTCTGGTCAAGACGGAAATATTTCACCGTCTCTTGTTCCGTCGGAACTTCTTGTTCGTCTGTTCTTCCATCCGCTGTCACCGTAAAAAGCTCACTCCTCCTTCCGCACAGCTCTGTTTTCGTCTGCTGCTACTCCACCATTCACGTAATCGAGTGCAACATCAGGTGTGTTGATTTGGATTTGTTTTGTAGCAATTGAGGATCTGGTCTTTGGAATAGAATTTATGTTTTGTAATCCCAAATTGATTTGGGACTTTTGTCTAAAATTGATTTAGGGTTTTACTTTGGAAATTGATTTGGGGCTTTTGTTTGGAAATTGAATATATGTGTTGTCAAGTTTGTTTAACCATCAAATTGAAGTAAATCGATATATGTGGTCTTAAGAAAAGTCATCAGTTTCATAATCAGCTTGAGTTTGTTTCATCATCTCCTCTTTGAATAGAACAAGTAACTGATCATAAATGTGAGTAGTATAATGTAATTTATTTATGCAAGTCATTACTGTTGAAGTATTTCGCTTAATATCTTTTTCATAACAGAGAGAAAAGACTATTTGCATGCTACGCTAGAAAAAGTAATTAGATTTGTGTATATCCACAGTAAGGATTTAGATACACTTATACTGCTTCTGTATGTCACATTAGGATTTGTTTAAAAGATATATCACATATGCTTCAAGTTTTGTAAGTTGTTTCATTGCATGTCTTACATTATTGATTTTTATGTTTTCACTATTTCAGGTATGGACACAGAGTTACCTAAACGATTATACAAGGAAGGGACAGAACCACAAGTGGTTAAGATTAGCAAATGTGCCAAAATGTCGATATTGAAGGTCTTGAAGGAGCATATGGAGGATGAGTTGAACGAAGTAAAGAAAGATCCTGTTTTCGCTCATATCCTAGCTATCTACGACAATCGTTTGACATTT